>JANHJO010001000.1:177239-188855 GCA_032468235.1 Pseudoxyrhopus heterurus | reverse complement strand
TTTCTCCTGTTAAGGCTTGGTAATACTTAAGGATTTGACCAAAGTGAGGATGATATTAGATATAGCATTTTTTGGTTCAAGGATCTGGGAATGAGCATTGTATGTCTATGATGTTCCATTAAAATATTGATGTTGTTTTGATGACAATTCTGTTCTTAAAAACAATTTCCCTGAACATTTAGAAGGTGTACTACTACGGTACTTATCCTTTCTAATCCATTGATTCTTATAGAAGCTGTATATTATATGTGAAGTAGTAAGGCCCCCTTCAAACTTTCTGTAGAATATATATAAAGAACAGAGATATAACACCATTACAACGTTAGCAAATATGGTTTTGAAGAAGACAGGATTTATAATAAATGATTTAAGGTAAACTTTGTAGAAGCATCAATGTTATCAGTTATCAACTCCTCACACTGAATTATGTCCCAAGAGAAATAAATTGGAATTTTTATAAAGCTTACATATCAAAAGTCACTGATGCCTATCATTCATAGAATTGGCAGGTTTGTCTCATAAACCTAACTCTCAATATAAAATCAAATCTTTAAAAATGAAACAAGTATTTTAATTTTTATGTTGGTATGATTGGTTTGGTAGGGCCTGGCTGTTATGCTTTGTAGGTTTTGTGTTTTTATAGTGCATTTAAAATTGAAATTGGGCTGATTTGTTTGTGCATGTTTTAGTACCTTGCTGTTTTCGATGTCAGAGTGCAAGTTTAAATGCAGGTTCTGTCAGCTTGTTTATTGAAACACAATACTGCTTTTCTTCTTTTTTTTTCCTTTTGATGTTGCAGTGTAATAAATTTATTTATTTAAAAGCAAGGGGTCTGGTGGTTAAATAGGCCAATAGTGATGATGGGGATGATGTTAATTTGTACTCTTGGTGGTGGTAGTTATTGTACAGCAACAATCCACTGCTTTTTATGTTTTTCTTTTGCTGTGGAAGAGAAAGAGAGAACTTTTTTGCATGCCCAATCTCTCCTAAGAAGCAAGGACCCGGTAATTATTACTTCACCCTTCCAGACCTCTAGCATCAGCAAGATATTACTGTATTTGGCTGACCACAGAAAATCACATTAGAGCGTTTTCTTCTTTCTTTTTGCTGTGGGAAAGAGAAAAGTTATTTGTACTTTGTCATGAGTTGACCAACAGGCATCTTAGTATAATAGGACCTCTTGGGTGACAAACAAACATTTTTATCTCTGGTCGCAAACGGGAGCTCGGGTGGTGACCAAACAGCTGTGGCAATTTCCCCTTCTGCGCCATGTTTATTTTTTACGCGCATGCACTTTCGGTGAAGACTGTTGAGATATAGAGTAAACCCTTCTGTTGCAAGGGTATGTCAGCGGAAGTCTGAGAGTACAATGAATAACACAGTAACCAGACAGATACACTGAGTTGTAACAACTGTTTTACTTGTAGCAAAATCAGAGTCCAAATCCTTTCCAAGTCATACAATAAATAGCAGATAGTCTAACGTTGTTTCAGGGTTAAGCAGAATAAGCTTTGTCTTCTTACCTGTCTTCATCAATCACAGAAAAATCAGTCCAATACCAGGTTGCAAAACAGTAAGCAAACCAAAACCAACCTCCCACCAAATATCAAACAGTGAATAGCAAACAGAGAGAGCGAGAGTAGTGAGAGAATTAACTGTGGCTACAGTCTTCCTCTTAACCACATTACTGACAGAACGAACCAATGAGATAATACAGTAATTATCCTACTCTGTCATTAGGTGAATGATGCAACATCAACTCCAAACTCTTAAAGCACCATAATGCATTTTACATAACAAACTTGCTATGTTGGTTTATATATTATCCTTCCCAACAAGTTAGGCAATGACCCAATTCCTAACAAAAACCAAATTTGGTGAGGACCGAATTCTCGGAATGGATTGCGGTCGTCACCTGAGGTTCCACCTGTACAAGTAATGCCCATCAATTGCATTATTTGAGGGGTTTTTGTGCCTCGAAACCTCAGAACATTTTAAGCTTTAAAGTGATTGACAGTTTAGTGCTGGATGATGATTCATCCTCAAGTTAGATGGCATGCTACTGAGAAAGAGCCGGAGTTATTTTTGCCACTTTGCGTTTGTGATACAATTAAATTAAAGCCCTTGGGATAGTTAGTTGCTGATGCTGCCATGCAGGAAAAGAACATCTGAAGCAGCAAAGAGAAAATTACAGTGGGAAACGTGGAAGATAAGAAGCATGGCCATGGGAAAGCTCAATATAGTGAAAGATGAAATGAACTGATTACACCCCAACATTTCAGTGATTACTGAATCGAATGGACTGAAATTGGACACTTTCAATCAGATGATTTTATTTATTTATTTATTTATTAATTAAATTAAATGCCCATTTTGCTATCCAAGCGGTTCTGGGAAGTTTATAATATAGTACGATTATATTATTTAGTGTTCAGAACACAAATAAAGAAATAATGGCCCTGTTTTCAAGTCAGGAAAAATATAGCAAAGATCATCCTTGAGTACAATGCAACCAGTATCTAAATACCGGTAATATCAATTAAATTTTGCAGACAACCCTTTAATAAAACAATTAGGCAGCCACTGATGCAGAAGGAGGGGCTGACAGGTTTCATAGTCAAATTCAATCTGAAATTGACTGAAAATGCAAGCAAGTTGTGTTGTATTTAGACCCAGGAATGCCAGTGTTGAAATAGTAGCTAGCCAAATATTCTCAGGAACAGAAGGGAAGTAGGAGAACCACTTTTCAGTTTTTGCCACTTCAATGATTACATCATATTGATACAAGGAAGTCGAAGAGCTCAGTTTTAACAGCAAAGATATGGCTAGAAGCTTTGCAACAGATCATGAACTCCTCGGGTGCAAGTTCTAAGTCAAGCTAAGCCAGAAGAATAAAGTCAAACAGTTTCCAAAATACGTTCTGGAGCATATACCCACTGTTTTCAAGGAGAACATCAGGAATCACTTTGAAGTCCTGAACCTCATTGACAGGAAACCAGAAGAACTCTGAAATAAAATCAAGGAAGCTTCCAACCTCAAACTGATATGCTGAAGCAGATGAAAGATGGAAGGAATGTACTGAAATTCTGAATAGCAACGATGCCAATATCCTAGATACCTATTTACAACAACAACTTGATATCACATTAAAAAAAATCTGTATGAAACACAGCCAATTTCAAATGTTCCAATGGAGCAGGGGTTGCCACAGAGAGGAAGGAGTCAAGCTATTCTCCAAAGCATCTGAGGGCAGGACAAAAAGCAATGGATAGAAACTAATCAAGGAGAGAAACAACCTAGAACTAAGAAGAACGCTGGAAGTTATTAAGAGATTGGATAACCATTTGAAATGGTATAAGGTTTCCTGCCTAAGCAGGAGTTTGTACTAGAAGACCTCCAAGGCCCCTTCCAACTCTGTTATTCTAGCATTCTGGGTTTGTTTTGCCCAGTCATGAAATAGAATGTTTCATGTTTTATGTGCATTCTGTTCTATAGATCATTGAAACCAGTTTTACACACATTTTAAAAACACATGTTTAAAGTACCTTATGCTTTCCACAGAGCTATGTACTATTTTTCAACTAAGCACAGATAGAAATTCCTACTATAAATAGTAAGAGTTCTATCATGGTCTCTGCATATATACACAATATTTATGTTTTCTACTGCATAATATGAGAAACAATAATTTTGAAAAAAAATGTATGATTTTCCAAATGTAGCTTCAGTTAGATATTACCTTTGCATTTCATCTTCCTGCTTAGTTGGACACATTCTTCTATATTGCCTTGATCAAATCCTTAAGAGTTTATGTTACAGTAATGTTTCATGAGTTTAGTTGCTAGGTGGAATGTTTAAACAATTTATATCTAAATATTCCTTTATATTTCTTAAAACCCTTGGCATTAAAGAGGAATTTTTATGTATTTGATAGAACCTGCTTAAATAAAGAGCCTGCTTTCTGAAATCAGTAATTTACGGAATAATTACAACTAAGTTGGGATAAATTCATGGAAGTTTTTTTTTCCTTTATAATTTATCGTGAATGAGTTAAGGCATACTTTTATAATTTTTCCTTTATAATTTATCGTGAATGAATAGGCATACTTTTAACAATAAAAAAATTGTGAAATTGCTGAGGAGAAGACAGCTGGGGATCATAATGGAAAATTTAAAAAGATTTATGTGTGCATTTACTGCTGAGGAGCTATTTATTTAGTTATTTAAATTGTTTAAGTTTTTTGTTTAAGCTATTTTGGCTTAAGAGTGTATCATGATCTTTACTTGCAAATGCTGATTCTTAAAAATTCAACTTTTAGATTTTTTTTAAAAATGCATAATTGTCTCATAAGGCTTGCTCCAGTAACTTTATGTGTTGTCTGTCTTTTTGCAGTTCATGATCTTCAAAGTTATGGACTTGACAATGTAAGTTCCCTAAGAGAACTTGTATCTGAGCTATCTATTTACATTGGAAGGGTTAAGAGATCTACCAGCTGTGCACATGTAGATAATTTGTCATCTATTAGTGTGGCATCTGTAGAGAATAACAACATTATAACTGTAGGAGTAATAAAATTATTCTATTTAAAATTCTTGTAGAGTTCATTATGCAATGCATTCATGCATTAAAAAAAAACCCTCTCCCCTTTTGCTAGAATTGTTGTCCTCTTTGATAGAGGACTTAGATCATTGAGCACAAACAACCTATCTCTTTCTTAACGGCTGCTGTCCCCAGGAGGGAGTACAGGTGTATAATTGCCGGGGGAGAGCTGCACTGCTTCTGCCCTCAGGTAAGGTACACACAGGAACACAGAAAGGAAACAATATTAGCAGTTCTGACCTGGCATAAACTGGCACAGGTGCTAAACACTTGTTCCAATCCACAAAGAGGGAAGCCTGTAAAATGCATGTGTGTGTCTAGGTACTAGCTGGGAACAGATGAATAATAAGAGTCATATTTCATCCATGATACAAAATGGTACCTGTGTTGTGAATGGCCCCCAGCCTGCTCCATCCGTGCTATTTCTGCAACTCCTTGATATTTTGGGACTTTGTTTCTTTGCTTGTTTCAGATAAACATAACACACATTATCAGGCACCTTTCATTTGGGAAGGATTATCCAGGTCTTGTGAACCCACTTGATGGAACCGTTGTCACAGCTCATCAAGGTATTGGTTTGAAGCAGCCTTTCAATCTAAACTGGTAAATAAAGGTGACAACCAGCACAACTTTTGTTTACCGTTTGTTGGGTGATTAAGTAAAATAGATTTGGCTAAACTAATCATTTTAATTATAAAATGGAGTTTGGTAACTTTTCAGCAGAATCATAAAAGTGCAATTTTCCCTACCTTGTTTTACTTCAGACTAAGGAATATATGCCTAATGGAACCATATCCTTTCTTCTTTCTCCATGTTTTCATTAGCAGTGTGGATAGAGTTAGGCATTAATGGATATCCCCTAATTGCATGGTCTTCTTTACAGTATCATCTTTTGATTTCTTTTAACTTCTTCAATTTGTTTGAAGGGGACAGCAACAAAAAGAGAGGAGTTTGTTAACCTTATTGGGTACTTTAAGGAAGGACTCATGGACTCAACTTCTCACTTTATACTCTCTTCATATATTAACTTAGTTTTATTAATTGCAGATCCAAGTTATAATAATAAAAATAATTTTATGATTGAGAGCCTGCTGAAATTCATAAAACTCCACCCCTAAAATGGCTGGTGCTAATCTATTTCAAATTCTTGCTGAATCCTAATCATTGTTTTAAGATTTTTGAAGTTTTTAAATTTCTTGAGGTTTTCTCCACAAATCCAGCTTTTACCTTTTTGATAGTTGTGTGCAATTGCAAGCCACTTCCTACTCTGAAAAACACTTTGAGATCTGTGCAGAACACAAAATGTTCCAGAAATTAACGACACTGTTTTGCATATCCCTAGTTTTTAGATGTCCACAGTAGATGGCAGCACCTACAAATCTTGACTTATCTGAGGAAAGCTAAGCAAGGTCATAGCTGATCAATATTTGGGTGGGACACTATAAATAATGTCAGGATTATTAACTGAGAAGTCTTAAAACATCCAGGAAGAAGGCGGCTACATAAATATTCCCACATAATCATCAGGAATCTATGTTAATAATTATGGTAATTCTGGAGGAAAACCTGGAATTTTTTCCTCAGGCAGCAATGTAATAAGTTGTGTGGTAGTCTTTTTTGATATTGAGTAGAGTTTCAAAAGCTGTTTGAAGAGAATGGGAAGATAAGATCCTGGTGGATTTCATGCCCAAATCTATTAATGCCTACCAAACTACTGGTTGAGTTCTACTCAAATCAGTTTTGGTTACTTATACTTGGCATAAGCTATTCTGTGCATGAGGGAGCTGGATGCTCCAGTCCAGAAAAATGTTTCAGGTTGTTTGAGTCCTTGTATGGAACAATTGGGTTTTTTTTCGTTCCAGATACAGTGGCCCAGAATGCATTTTCCAGTTAGAAATGGTTTGAGGAGGAAAAGGGGAAAAATCACTCTAGGTTTTCCATGCCAATAATGTATGTGGACATCCCTGGCAGTGAGGGATTTCCTTTGCAGTGGAAAGGAATGTGCAAGCACTGATGGCAATTGTTGCAGGGAAGCAGGGAAGGAAAGGTGTTGGGTGATGGGGTGGCTGATAATATAGATGCAATGAAAAATGGGGTGATGCAAACCAGCTTTGTTGTGCCCTGTAAAATCACTCTGGGATTTCTTCCATTTTATTTCAGTCTGAAGTTGAAACAACCACAGTGATTTTTTTTTCCTGCTGGACTACATTTAATCCAAAACAATCCAGCAAAGTCATTGGACACCATACAGTATTTGTACTGGGTTCAAAACGCAGCATATTTTCTGTTTCACCCATTATGATTTTATTTTGTCTTTTAGCTTCGATGATGTTCCAATATTTTGTAAAAGTAGTCCCCACTGTGTACATGAAAGTTGATGGTGAGGTAAGAGCTGAATATTGACTTTCCTTTAAATAGTTTTGTTTAAATTTGGATAAATTCAACATTAGATGAACAATCTTTTATTCAGATTCTATTATTGTTTTCTCTTCTTTTTACATATCCCCCAAATCTGCTGTGAGAAACGCAGGTGGTGAGGTTACAGGATGGAGAGTTCAGTAGGGTCCTTTCTGGGGGGGGGAAATAATCTGCTATATTTAATTGGGCATTCATAAATATAAGATAGAAAATTGCAAGCAATTCTACATATTTCGTTATTAAGCCATTAATAGCAGGCCTAGGATCTTCCAAAATATGAATCATAGATATTGTAGAATTTTGGAAAGGAGAGAGTTGGATTGCAGCTCACTGTTACTATGGTTTCAGTCTCCTTGCATATATAAAAAAAGAAAAATGAGTGACATGTACTTCAGAATGCATCTACCTGAAGAAAAAGCCATACGCAGTTAGCTGCATTTTTCTTTTTTCTTTTCTTCAGTTTGGATGGTGCCTGACCCTAATCAACTACTTTAATATTTTTGTAGATGGTGAGGACAAATCAATTTTCAGTAACAAGGCATGAAAAAATAGCTAACGGACTAATTGGAGATCAAGGCCTACCTGGTGTGTTTGTACTATATGAGCTTTCTCCCATGATGGTGAAATTAACGGAGAAGCACAGGTGAGAGATTCTAAACATGAGCCTGAGTGTGAAGCAAAAACACCAGCTAATTTTCCCCCAGACGAAATTTCATTTAATGTTTCTATAGAAGCCATGTTTCATGTGAAATGTGTGATGCATAGAGATAGATAGTTTCTGGAAGATATTTTTTGAAATCAACAGATCCAAATTGATCTGACTTTTGTCTGCCTATAAATGTAATCATAAATGTAATTAATGAAATGGCTTTAATAAAACAATTTTCTCACTGATTTCAGTTTTTGCCTTTAGAATGTAAATATATATTAATCTGAGAAATATTTTTCCAAATCCAGGTCCTTTACACATTTTCTCACGGGCGTCTGTGCTATTATTGGAGGAGTGTTTACAGGTAACTGGATTTTTGTGTTGAAAAATTCAAAATAGTTTTCTATTCGTTTTGAATTTGAAATTAGTTTGTAAATGTTTTGATCAATACCTCATACTTTCAGGACATTTTTAAATCAGTTCTGCTATCATTTACAAGATTGCAGAATTGTCATTATGAATGGAAATAAAATGATAAATAGGGAAAATTGGATAATTGCTATTATTAATAATATTTGTGGCTTCTACTTACTATACAGCTTTTGAAAAAATATATCTCCTGATTGATTCAACAAGATTAAATTGACATGGTTAAGAATGTATTATGTGTTAAAGAACAGAATTTGGAAAGAATGCCAGCGGGGTTCTTTTTATTTTGTGGCAATATTGCAGGATTTTTTTTCTTTTCTTTTTTCTATATGGGCTAATTAAACTGACCTTCCTTTTTCTCTTTTCAGTTGCAGGACTCATTGATTCTTTGATCTATCATTCAGCTCGAGCCATTCAGAAGAAAATTGAACTTGGGAAAACTACATAGATTAGTATCTACAAACTTTCCTAAAAGACTTGAAGAAATGAAAAATAACCCTAATATCAATGTCCAATATGAATGTGCCAAGTGAAGATAATTGGAACTTTGAGAAGAGGCTGACATTCCAGTCCTGGGACAAGTAAAACAGGGATTAAATTTAAACATCAATGTTTGTGGCTGTTAAAACATTTCTGTTTTAATATTCACATTAATCTGTTGGCATATATTTCAGTTTCTATATTCCAAAAGAAAGTGTCATCCAGAATATAGACCACAAGAACTTCTATATGTCTAAAACTAGTTATTTCTAATTTAATTTGTATTTAGTGATACTGTAAATTGTGTGGTTGGAATAAATTCTCAGGAAAATGTTTTACTAAAGTGATGTGATAATTTACTTTTTTAAAGCTTGTTTATGTAGTATCAAGAGTTGTTATATCCAAAAATATTCCTTATGGCAGTCATTTTCCCCTCTTCATTGGTATATAATACTTTAATTCTAACCATAATCTGCAGTAGGTCACATGTTCTTCATCTTTGGGTATTCATTTTCTAAACTTGATTAGAATATTCACACAATACAGTGTGAAGTTACTGGCTCCTGTCTCACACCTCTTTTCCCAGTGCCTCATATATTTATCAGCAGTATCTCATTCTTCATCTCACTGTCCAGCTGATGGAAGTATCCTGTTCATTAATCATTGTGATGATTGATCAGGTAAGGCGATTATTTATGGTTGTGATAATGATGACCTATTCAATTTATGCCTACTCTAGGCCAAATATTTTGGAACCTAATGTACAAATACAGTTTCCTCACTGGCTTCCACTCCTTCTGGGGGGTATGTATCAACTGTACCACTATGGCACTTTACTCTTCCTGACATTAACTTAAATGTCTATAGCGTGTAACTGAATTTTTGCTGTTTTATTGATCACAACATTTATGTGTTCTTTCTGAGAGCAGCAATGGCTAAAGTGCAGCACTGAGTGACATTTGGGGTGGATAATCTTATCAGTGGCTAGGAACTGCACTGACGTTTTATGAAGTGATGAGAGTCATAATGGGTTAAAAAATAATACAAACTGAGCAGGAACAGCTGGTCAGGATTTTCCACGTTTTGGGAATTAGGTTAAATATTGTGTGAAGAGGGAGGTTCTCTGCTTAAAACCCATCAGCAGTTGGAGAGAAGAACAGGTCAATTACAGTAAGTAGGGTTGGGTGTGAATCTGACCCTTTATTTACTTACTTGTTCTCTAATTGGAGCAACATAAAAGTATTTAGATAATAGTATGTTTTTTGCCCAGTGCAATAGATTTATCCTGCATTTCAGTTTTACTTCACAGAGAAAAAGTTTATCATGCAATATGTCTAATCATAGGAATGGTCATGCCAACAAAAATTGATCTAGTATCATAGAAAACTGTGTTATGAACCAAATCATTGGCTACTTGGCTTACCATTGTTTAAATAAATTTTTAAATAAAAAAATCAAATAATGTGAATTTTCCCATTATTGTTAATATTAAACTTACATGTTTTGATATTGGATTTAGAATTGATGAAGCTAATGTAGAGTTGCCAATTAGTGTATTAGACATTCCTAAATAAGGGCTATTGTAATATATATCTAGAATCACTCCAAACAGCAAGATGTATATACATTTAATAAATGTATTTCCAGCAATCATTTCAAATAATATTAAAATAATCATTTTCAAGTAATATCAGAATCAGAATTAATTTATTGGTCAAGTGTGATTGGACACACAAGAATTTGGTGCATATGCTCTCAGTGTACAGAAGAAGAAAATAAGATAAAGTAAAATACATTCATCAAGAACATAAGAATCTACCTACCTAGCTCATTATCTAGTAATGAAACATCTGCAAGAAAACAACCGAGCTCGGAGAGCACCAAGAACCCCTTTTTATGTATCGTTTTTGCAAATCTATGGGTTTGACATTTTAAAAGTCTCCATATTGTAATGCACTTTTATGGAATGATCTGACATGTACTATAACAGTGGCTTTATCTTTCATTCAAATGTTTTATCACTTGTGTCCTGTTTTCTGCTTCATTGACCATTCTGTTCACACTTAATCAAATAAACTCCACTGTATTGGAGATCCATCCAAAAATAACAATATCCAAAATCCTCAACTCTATTTGGATTATTTTCATCCTGCCTCAGATTAATCTATTTGCAAACAAGTTTCCCCTGAGGAACAATTCACCCTTTGTTAACTTGGATACAATCAATAGCAAAGTTTTAAAATGGCAAAATAAGTGAATGATAGCAGCAGGTTTGAATTGAACGCTTACGTTTAAATGGCCAAATTTCATGATATTAAAGAGGGCATGAATAAGATGGGGGAAATCCCTTCTACCTGTATCTTTCTGTGGGGAGCTTCTTTTATTGTCTTCTTTGTGGAGAATTGCTATTTCTATTGGGAAGTAACTGCTTTGTTTGATCTAATAAGTAGACCTCACCGTCTCATTAGTTGGTGGAGCCATGCTCCAATCCTCTTTTCAGCAGAGGCCATTGCAAAAATATGTTCCTAATTACTTTGGGGCAGAACATAAACATACCAGCAGCATTTCAGGCCATAAGTGCAGAATTCTATGTGTTCACCATTTTGTTTAAGATACTACTAGAAGACTTATAATTCTTTTTCCATTTTTAGATTGTCAGGTTAATCAAGCTGATTTATAAGGAACAGGGATCATTTTCTTTATTAAGCACATTTATATGGCCACCCAACTCACACACAGGTGACTCCAAGCATCTTATAACATTAAACTTCTGTCTGCTTTCATGGTTCATTTGCTAGTGAACTTGCATCCTGGAACCTGGTTGCCTTAAATTTCCTCTATAACTTCTACATACTCAGCAGGAAATGGCTTATAACTGGTAATCAACAGCTCTCAGGACACGTCTCTTGCAGTCAGAACCTGTTCACAAAATTATTTTTTCACCAGTCAAGCTAACCATATAATAATGGAGCTGCAGTGGCTCAAGTGGTAAGAACAGAGTACTGCAGATCAGCAGTTTGGCTGATCGAATCCCATCAGC
>JANHJO010001000.1:126583-146000 GCA_032468235.1 Pseudoxyrhopus heterurus | reverse complement strand
CCTCCTGGAAGTTCTGGAAGTCCAAAAATGGGCCCGTTTCTGGCCTCCGGAGGGCCTCTGGAGCCCAGGGAGGCTGTTTTCGCCCTCCTGGAGACTCCAGGAAGGTCTCTGGAACTTGGGGAGGGCGAAAACGCCACCACACCCAGCCATGGTGCAGGAGCATGACTAGGCCACGCCCATCATGGCCACGCCCACCCAGCAACAGGGCAGAGAACCTGTTGCTAAAATTTTTGGAGCCCACCTCTGCATGGACCTCTCCTTCTAATTCCATCTGTTGAAATTTAACAAAAAGGATATTTATCAAGCATAGAATTACATGACAAAGACAGTTTTAGACACTAAAATTTTGCCTGGAAAACAACTGATGGTTTCTTTTTAGTAATTCATACTTTGCTTTCAAAATACAATATTTCCAAGGCAACTTACAAGAGAAATAGTCACAACCCGGGCACTTAATAGAGAAAGACAGGCAGCAATTAAATAGTTGTACTGCTTTAAGTTTTATTGTTTTTAAAATATCTTTGCAGTTGCTAAGGATGAAATCATTGCATTACTTACCCATCACTTTTCTTAAAGAGGCTCCCAGATCTCTCTGTGCCATACTGCTTATTTCCCTGGAGCTGATGCATACTATACCTCACTGGCTTGCTCACAGAATTCTGCTAGAAAACAAATATACATATTTAAAATGTAATTATATACAGCAATAAGCAAGAATGCAAAAAATCCAAGGTCCATTAGACTATGATCTCAAAATTAGAAATGTTGCGTTGGAAATAGTTAGATGGACATAGATTCCATCTTTCTGCTCAATCCAATATGGAGCCATAGAATCACTGGCAATCATTGAATGAAGAGACTCCACCATATTGCAAAATCCTCTTACCATCAAATCCTCTTAAAATACAACCATTGCTTCTTTGCCATTTTCACCCATTGATTCTTGGTCTGCTCTCTAGATCAACAGATAATGTAATCCATTTGCTGCACAAAACCTTTCAACTATTTAATCATATGATGTATCGTCTCTGTTCCCACTGATTCGTATTTTTTTTTAAATTGCTTTGGGCACAAGTTCAGCGCATTTACCCAGAAAATGCTAAGCCTGCAGTAGCAATGAATTATCTGCAGCAATACTTGTTGAAGCATAGAAAGATCAATCTAGTATAGTGTTTCTCAACCTTAGCAACTTTAAAATCTGTAGAATTGGATTTCTGGAAGCTGAAATCCATACATCTTAAAGTTACCAAGGTTAAGAAACATTGATTTGATATAATGGCCTGATTTTGCTGGCCCCATCTTTTCTTTTAATCAGAACTCCTCCAAAGTTAGCAGATGAAATTGAAAGCTGGGCAGTTATTATCCTTGGCCAAATATTTTTTATCCCTGTGATAGGCTATCGTGGCACATTTTCTTACTATGAACTTTCCTCTTAAAACAATGGAATGGACATTCTATTTCACATCAAAGCACGAAATACCAAAGGGCTTTGTGACATTCTGCACTAAATTTTGGGATAGACATATTGGATGGGGGCTTTTTTGAATTTCCCCATGGAAAGAAATTTTTTCCAACATTTTCTCATGAACACAACTTTTCCTTAGGCAGGACAGCACTACTGCTGCTGCTGCTGCTATTATTTTTTTTAAAAAGGCTTGTGGGAGTAGCTCCTTCATATTGTCTTCCTTTGAGATTTAATTGAAGGGAGGATACAGAACATTGGAGAGAAAACTGTACAATGAATACAAGAGACATGACCACATCATCCACCAATCTATATGCAGCTCCCCTGTAATTAAATAAATACAGGAACACTCCACCTGTGAGTATTTCCTGAAGCTCTCTTTTCCTTTGAAAGAATTTTGAAACCAAATTCTCTTCCATAAAATTGAAGAATTGACAGAAGCAAAGGCAGATTGGCAGAAACTGTGCTCATACACATGGTAAATTGCCTTTCCCCAATTATTTCTTCCTTTTAGTTATCAAAAAAGGATTTCTAAGAATATTTCATCAGGTACCTGCTGGTATTTCTCTATAGCAAAATTGGACGTACCGTCCCTAGTTTTACCTCTCTGGGCTCCAACTGCAATGCTGCTTTGAGCTGATCCCGAAGGGAACATAACTGTTTCTTCTCTTCTTCCTGCTTTGACTTCATCTAAAATGCATCACAAAAGCATTCCATCGAACACATAAGTTGTTTTTATGTTTGCTGCAAAATACTTTCAGTTGGCATTTCTTTCTATGCTGCCCAAGTCTCCAGGAAGTCTCCAGCCCACATTATTAACAGCAATTTTAACCCCAGTTAAGCTAACGAATTTAATGCTAACACCATTTGTTCCAGGTCTGACTGGTATGTGTTCAGATGCTTGCAATTCGAAATTATGCCCCTTCACTGTTCCACATATTTGAAAGGGATTAAGTTAAGATTAAAGTGAGATATTCAGACTACACAATACAGCATATAAAATCTGTCCAGAAGGAAAAGGAAGTTTATTTATTATTTATTAAATTTATGTGCCACCCACCTCTCCGATAAGTCGACTGTGGGCAGCTTACAAATTATAAAAAGATGAATATAAAAACAGTTAAAAAATTAAAACTACTCAAAAAACTAAAAACAAGAAGATGGACAGCATGGAGATGATGTCTTCTTACCCCATCAACCAACTCCTGCAGTGAGCGCTCCCTTTGGGGACCCAAGCCAATTGGCAAAACCAAACTTTAATACCCTTCTGGAAGGCCTAAAGGCCAAGTTACATGTCTTTCCATGGAACCATTTTACCTTTTATGCTGAACTTAATTATTAAGTTGGAAGTATCTGTTATGGATATGGCCAGCAAACCATCCAATTAGTACTTGAGCACCTATGCACTTCCTTTAAGATACATTCAAGAAACTGGTTGAATGTGATTTTAGGGTGGAGGACTTTTTGGAGCCTTCAACCTGTTGATGAAAGTTTGCCTCACCAGTTGTCAGGCACAGACAATCAAGTCCCCACATATAGTGTTTCAAGCTAACTACTTTATTTTATTCCACTTATACTATAGGAATCTCCCAGTCTGTTTGCCTTTTCTTGGAAACAAATTGATATGGTCCATAGAACTTAGAGGGGAGGTTACGGCTAGGTATCTTGCAGCTGAGTAACAACTCAAGGCTAATTCCCCACTTGATCGCCCTCTCTTTGCCTGCCTTGCTGTTTCCCAATATCAATGTTGCATACTGCATGGTATAATGTGGTACATGTAATGCAGAACTCTACATATTTAGCATGTCCACTCTAGCCGAGTGACATGCCAAAGGCTGCACAAAATCGATGCATTAGGACAGATCTTACATTTTATTTCATTTTATATTAAAAATAAACATAATATTCTCAAATCATAATCGTTCAATAATTTCCTTCTTCTCAGTGGTTTCTGTTCTTGAAACTTTAAGTTACAACCTCCAATTCCTTTACACATGTGACCTTCCAAGTCCTTAATGTGGAGGCTGCATGCCCAGGACTTCAGGTTTTGTGAAACTGTAATAATGTAGCATGCATGAGAATGAAAAGCCAGAATGAGAATGAAAATCCACATTGGGCTAAGTGGGTAGGCTCTTTTCTACACTATTTATAAGGGTAGAAGGATTTTGGAAATGTAAGCTTTTGTTTTTGTTATGTTATCGAGAACAGTGTTTCTCATCCTCTGAAACTTTAAGATGTGTGGACTTCAACTGCCAGAATTCCCCATCCAGACAAACTGTTATTAATATTAGTTATATTATGTTCAAACAAAGTAGCTTCAAAATATGATTTCTGGAGATAGCTTGTTAATACAAATCTTAGTTATGCTAAATACAACAAAGAATCTGATTAACTAAAAGTAGAGTGAAAACTTTGAACTTCTCTTTGGAAAGCATTTTGTTTCCGTGTGTGTGAGCTTAAGTCCTTAAGACTTGACAGAACTTGTGTCTGTTTATGTACTACACCATGTTTTAACCTGATGTGAAATTTTGGCCTATCAATTTCATATTATATACTCACACTCTGAAGCTCAGGAGTCAATTTCTCTATAAATTGCTTGTGCTTCTCTGTTGCCTTTAAACATTTCTGGAAGAAACTGATAGAAAAATACCATGAAACCAAAGTAAAAAATTGTATGTTCAGTTCACACCATTGGACTCTTTCACATCAACATTACTATTTTCAGTGAAGTCTTTCCACAATTATCATCACAACTGCTGACCTCAATATGTTGGAAATGATGCTTGAGCAGCAGAAGGAAGAGGGGAAGTGGGAAGAGATTAAGATACCTTCCCATCAGTGGGTGAATCAATAGAAGCACAGTAAAGCAAGAGTAAATAACTGATTGTCCAGAAGGTCTTTAATGCTCAAGTGAAGCTATTTAACTTGTTGTGACATTGAATGCATTATAGAGCTAGTATGAAATCACTTCAGCTGCAACCATGAGAATGATGAGATCCATGATTTGAACAGCTGTAAGGATCTCATTTAGAAGAGCCCTTTTGCAAGGATAAGATTGCTCACCCATAACAGAGTAAAATGTACAATATAAAATAAAATATATTTATGCCATAGATTCACATTTTCAAAAGCTTTTGCAACAAGAAATTTGTATTTAAACTGCCTTAATATCTTTGATGTCAGGAGAATTGTGAAGAATGAAAAGGTAGAAAATGGACGGCACTTACTTGAACTGGGAGTTGCAGTGCTTGATGTTATTCTGCAGCAAGTCAACTCCTTTCTTGGTTTTAAGCTCGTTCACTTTAATTAGGTACTGGAGGGAAAGGTTACATAGATGACTTTTTGAACTACATTCTCATTTGTTTGCTTAGCCCTCCTCTGTCCTTGAGTGCTAAGTTACACTTTGCAGATCTTTCTTTTTAACTCCTGAACAGAGTATATGATAATCTTCGATTTACATAAACTCAAAAACAATTGTACTTGTGCTGAAATAATTTACATTTATTTTTATGGCTTGTCTTTTAAATTCTATGAAAGGCAGAACTTACATAAGTGTTTACACTAACTAAACCAAATGTTACATTTATAATTCCCAAGTATTAGGATACACCTATTTCCAATAGCTAGCAGCAAAAAATGAATTGCTACATAGTGGTGGTGATTATGATACTATGATAGAATTAAGATCTGAATAACTATAATTAAATTTTACCAAATAATGGAAGTATTGTATATTCTCAGAGACTGAATGATGCTTTAAAAATGAAGGTCCCAATGTTAAAGGAATTATTTTGAACTATCTTTAATTTGTATTCACAAATTAAGAACAAACAATTTATTGGAAAAAATTAAAAGAGTTGGATCCAGATTCTCCTATATCAACTGAAGAGATTTCTTCAATTTGAAGAGGAAATTGGGCACAAAACAGGAAGTGATTTTTACTATCTCGCCTCTTCATTGCAACTGTATATTACCTCTCCTGCTTTTTGAAACCCATTACAGATAGTTCTCAACTTACGAACACAACTGAGCCCAGAATTATGGTCGTACATTGTGGAGGTTATTAAGCTAGGTGCCCACATGATTGGTTTACTGTCCACAACCCTGGCTCTCCCCAGGGTTCATTAAGTGGAGCATGGGGTGCTTCAGGGAGTGAGAAAGGCCTAGCACAGGCCAAGACCCACAATATACACCTCCCCAGCTTATCTGCCTGCTCTGACTTGCCAGGGCCTCCCCAGTCTCCCAAGGCTCTCCTTGCAAGCTTCCCACACCCTTGGACCTCTTTCCCCCAATCACTTACTTTTTCTAAGATCATCTTTTGGAAAAAGAACCATCCAAATTGCTATGCAGCCTTCCTATACTATACAGAGGCCAGATGGTGCTGTCCTGGAAGCGGACACCAGTTTGGAAGCAGGCACAATTCTCACAATCCAAGAATTTTGCTGCTCCCAAAATGATGCCCACTACTGGGATGGCACCACGAGGCCTCTGTATAGTATAGCAAGGCCACATGGCAGATCGGCCATTTCTCTTTCCTAGAGGCAATCTTCGGAAAAGATAAATGCAGTAAGTTGTGTCAGGGAGCGAGAAGATCCAAGGATGTGGGGGCCTAGTGGATCGGGAACCAGGTCCAAGGCCTGTGGAAACCAAGCCAGGAGGGAGATATAAGCCCATTCCTTTCTAGCACTGAAGATATTACCTAGTTGTGTATTGAACATCCAAAACAACCAAGTTCAGAGAGCATCAACAATTCCACAGGATGGAGTTAATAGATTCTCAACCATTTCAGAGCTATCATGCTTAGAGTCCTGCCTAAGCTGAAATAAAGACAGGCTCAGGACCTCCTTCCTGAGAAGAAACTTCACCATCCGCCTGCCTCACCTCGCACATATGTAACTGGAACATCCTTCGCTCTTTTTCCATCTCCTCTGCAATCTCTCCTCCAGCAACCTCTGTCCTCACCATTCCATACTGTTTTGCCAGCTCACGCTTTTCTTTCTCTATCTTTGCACTCAGAGAAAAAGCAATGTTAGGTATTTTAATAAAATAACCTCAAAATAAAGTAGTGTTAATTTTGTAAAGAAGATAATATTAAACCAACTTACAGTTTGCTTTCATAGTCCTTCCAAGCCTTTTCAAAAGGCTTTTTAAAATCCTATTGAGAGATGAAGCAACACTTTAATGCTGCATTTGGTCTTTTGTTCTATTTTTCTACTCCCAAATAATTTTACATTGCTAAGCTGTTCTGTTAACATGTATGAGTTTGTGTGTCAAGCATTCCAATTGCTCTGATTCCCTTTACCTTCAGTTATTATCAGAACAATCAGATTCTATTTTTCTGAATATTGCTAAATACCGCTGTACTGTTTGTACAATACACCACAATTTTTCCTCAATTAATTCTTAGACATCTCCCATTTGGCTCTGTTGGTCAGAGGTCTGTTTTATCTGTAGTTGTCTATATAGTTGATTATCTATATCTATGCATTATGCTTGCATGTATGCATGTACTTAATTCCTATTTTTATTTTTATCACTTGCTAGAACTATCTTTAATAATGCAGAAAATTAGTTATTGCAATTAATCTGTTTAACATGACTAGTGTTTAAGACATAATTCCTCTTTATATAATACTTTACAGTATGCTACACCATTATGCTTCTTTAGGCACAATATTGATACTAAACAAAGTTTTGTTTCAACTGATCAATTACTAAAATAGAAGTTTGGAATGACCAACCCTCAGGATGTCTGACTGTACTCATCAGGCCTAATTAGTATCTTCTCTGACAGAAGCAACACCTACTGGATCTTTTCAACTCAGACAATCAGGGATAAAATCTGAGGCTATATACTTGCAAAAGCTCCTGAGCTATGGTTCCTTCTTCTAACCATGGTATTGGAAACAATATACAGAAAAAGAGCCACTATACTTCCAAAGAGTTTGAAAACCTACCAAGAGATGAAATAAATATCATAGTAGCATTGTCAATTGTGTATAGTGTGTGGCATCATAGAGAGTGAATTCTTTCAGATGATCAGCTTTTCCAAATTCCCTTTTCCAGAAAGCTACGGTATATTAAAATGTTATCCACCAGTCTTTGAACTGACATAAAAGTAAGCTGGAATGCATTGTTCTGCCCCAATCAGCCCCAGAGCAATCTGCTATGGATTCTCTCGTAACTGGCAGCAGCAATGAAGTTGGTGATAGGTGCCATCTTTATACACTTATTGCAGAAGTTAAGGAAAGGGATTAGTGGATTCCCCCAACATTGCTTTCCCTCCAGGTGCAGGTAGATGCTAACATCAGTAGGTTTATGTACCTATTGGATTGCCCAACTAATAGTTTGCAAATACAGGAAGATGCATAGCATGAAGCAGGGTCCCCTATCCTGCTCAGCAAAATGCTTGCATCGCACCTCTGACCAATCAGTCTACAGAAACACTGGCCTAAAGTAAAAAAAGAAGTTGGGCAGATCCCAAGCTGAAGACTGCATTAGCATCCCATTGATGAAATATGCTAGCTAGAGTGTATTCACAGCCCAGCAGATAAGAAGAAAAACACTATTTTAAAACTGAAACAGCTAAGGACAACTTTGAGCGGTCTCTGCTGTTGCTGAGTGTGGAAGAAAAACTTCAAAGCTGCCAATATGAGTTTTCCCTCCTTGTGGTTTTGTGTCCTCTGGGATTTTAAGAAAGTAAATGATCACACTGCAGAGAAATAAAAGAAAAATACTAAAGGGACAGGATATGAGTGGAGGTAGAAGAAAGAAAATTGAGTCAGAGCTGAAGAAGCAGCAAGCTGGGCCTGGAGGAGGTGAAACGGAACGTAAGTGGTGGAGTGAGCAATGAGATTCTGAAGCTGCTACAATTGGAGTGAGAAGTAGTGGAGCCTAACAACCTCACAAGCTTCTGATGGTGCAGACTGCTACAGCCAATGAGCAGCAAAGAATTGCTTCCCACCCAAGCTGATAAGGACAGAGACTCTGAAAGGTAACTCAGTAAAAGAAAACAATTATCAACTAACTCCAATCTGCAACAAGACCTATGGAGGTATAGGGCTGGAGGGTGGGGAAAATATAGAGACAGGTATAAGCCCAAAATAATAGGATTCTCAATCCCTAAAGGAAAGAGCTAGAGAAAAAAACGAGTTTAGTGGTATGTGGGAATGACTTTGGGAGACAGAGGAAAGAGCCTCAGGTCAGATAAAAGGCAGCTCAGCCTGCAAAATGAATGTGGGTGTAGCAGAAGGGACCCTCCTTCTTTTCCTGGCCTGCAAACGCAGTGGGGAGAAATCTACTTTCAGACTTGCAAAATTCTGTTAAAGTAAGCTTATAATAAGGTAGAATTATTTCATCTGGGTGTGCTTTTTGTGTTGATCATCTTGGCAAGGCTAATATTGTGCCATTATTATACTATTTTTATTGCTAAGGTGGTCAGTTAAGAACACAGGGGAAAAGGTAAATTTGTAATGTTGTTTAGTTTTGTAAACTGTTGTCATGTATTGATATAGTGTTAGGTGTAATTGGATAAATGGGTATACAGTATAAGCTTGATGCACTGCAATAGCGATTATAATTTATGTAATAAGTCTACCTCTTATAAATATGAGATAAGAAGTATTCAGCCACATGGTCTGTGGGTTCTACCATACTTTAAATGTAAACTTGCCACAATGAGACAATGGCAAACTCATGAAGTCATGGCAGAAGATAATAAGCAGTTATTTATATAGCACATTTCTGTTGCTGTTAGGACATAAGGATAACCCTTATATTCACATCTAGCAGTATTGGATATGCTACTTTTTTTCTCTTTCTCTCTATTGTTCCAACATCTAATCTTCAGACTGGTTTGCCAGCATCTTTGGGTGTTCCCTTTCACAAGTAACAAATTTCATCTCATATTGCTGAATTATCCATTCAGTGAAACAATTGAAATAAATGAGAATTGACTGCCTGTAGTGATAAGCCCCCCATTGCAACATCATTGGATTGCAAGGAAGCTCATCAAAATTAGGTCGCACTTTCTTTTAATAATCCCCATTATTTCTGCCACACAGGATTGCTTTTATAGAAGCATATTGCAAGAAATACAGCCTACCAGATGCTCTGTTTAATATGAGAGTTAATAAAATACACCAATGTATAGTCTTGCAAGTGGTATAAGTAGATGTTTAAAAAGTCACTTTTCATTGCCCTGTAGTAGTAGAAGACTACAAATACTCTGTTAAGTTGATTAATTGTTTGAGATCATGCAGGTCTGAATAGAAACTTAAGTTTAAAAATAAGTTTAATTTATTAACATACTAGTTGCTCTGAGAATGTCCATTCTTCATCAGTTTCTCAGCCCAATTGTATGCCGTAAAAATGAACTTGATCTCTTGACATTTTTAAATTATCCATAGAAATACACCTTGAGTTGGTTTTATCTGCTTATTTAGGAATTATGTATTTTTTTCGTATCACTTCCTCACAAATGAAATTGATAATACCACAGCTTTGGAACAGATTGTATTCTTCAGAAAACAAGAATACTGTCCAAAACTGCCCAAAATAATTATCAGAAAAGTAGTCTGTGTAAAAGGGGGCTTTGCAAGAAAAAAACTTCAGGATCAGGAATTTGAGCACGTATGATTGTCATTCTCATATTGTCATGAGTGAAATAGAATGAAAAGAGCTGTCCCTAATACAGAGTGTGAGCTGAATCCTACAACATAGGAAATCAATTATTGAAACTACAGGGTGATTCTTTTAGAGACCATGGAAACACATTTTGAAAATCCACAAACAGATGACTTGCTTTAATACACATTCTACAGTCTATTTCCAGCATCAACTCACCCCTTTGAAATCTCCCTTGATCAGTGAATCCAGAGAAAACTGAATGTTGTGATAGAGGCTCAGCAACTGAAAAACAAAGTTTATTATGTAGTTGGCGCGTAATAAGTGCTATTTTCTAATTAAAGAATATTGAAAACTGTTGTAATAACTTACATTAAAGTATGCAGTATAACATGGGTTATTATGTGGAATGCTTTCAGACAGCTGATGTTTATAGACATTAAGAAGAGTCAAGACTAGCAAGCAGCTGTTCTCTTATAATGTCTGGTCCCCATAATTTTATTTATGAGGCAGGGCAGGTGATATAAGAACCTCCCTGAAAAGCAATGAGATTCAGCAGTACTGCAGGAATTAAAAAACAAGGATAGAAGCAGGCAATGCCAGTCCCAGAGCAGTATACAGGTAGTCCTCAACTTACAACAGTTCATTTAGTGACTGTTCAAAGTTGCAACAGCACTGGAAAAAATGACTTATGACAATTTTTCACACTTCTGGCCTTTGTAGCATCCTCGTGATCATGTGACCAAAATTCAGATGCTTGGCAACTTATGACTGTTGCTGTGTCGCAAGTTCATGTGATCACCTTTTGCAATCTTTTGATAGCAAAATCAATGGGGAAGCCACTGATGTAACAACGATGTTACTCACTTATCAACTGCAGTGATTCACTTAACAACTGTGGCAAGAAAGATCGTAAAATGGGGCAAAACTAACTTAACAAATGTCTCACTTAACCAAAAGTAGCCAGCTGACTTTTCACGGGTGCGGAGAAAGGGACATGGTATGAAATGGGAAGGAGCAACTGATAATAATTGAACTCCACCCTTGCTTAATGCTTCAAAGGGATGGCAGTCCTGGCATCAAGGGGTCATGACAAAAACCCTGTGGAATGGGATGTGCCTGCTACCCTCAGTATTAAAATCAATGGCCACATGAAACCCCTACTTAGCAGAAACACCAGAAAACTTTTAAAGCCCTCATTAGGCACAAAACTAGCAGTGCACAGCTGGCAAACTCCACTATCTTTCCTGGTTCAAATGTTCTATTCAGTGTAAACTAGTCCTCCTTAATGACAGGTCCTTGCTCTTTCAAAAATGTGCCAAATCAATGCATAATAAAGAGCCTGTGTAAGATGAACGAGCTCTTCAGAATGGATTGATCGGGCATTTGAGGGCAAATGCCTCTGCAGAAGCCAAGTATCTCTTCTACTATCTCTTCTGCAGTTAGATTTAAAGGACCAATAGGATCCTCAACCCAGATTACATCAGCAGCCAAATGATTGGTGTAGCATGCCATATTTTGTTTTTCTTCCATTCAATCATCTCCAATTCTCAGAGACTGCCTGGACAAGTCCCTGCATTTCTCTTGGCAAGGTTTTTCAGAAGTGACTTGTCATTGCTTCCTTCCTAGGACTGAGAGAAAATGACTGGCCCAAAGTCACCCAGCTGGGACAAGAAGCCAAAGTGGCACTAGAGTCTATAGTCTCCTGGTTTCTAGCGTGATGCCTTAACTGCTACACCAAATTAGCTTTCATGCCAGATTATACTCATGGCAAAAATGGTATCATGAGAACATTACTTCAAAACTGGAACAGCTAAAGATGACTTTAAGCAGTGTATCCTCTGGGCTGGAATTAAGATGAAGGGAAAGTTTTGAGGGCATACCTTTAAAACCAGGACTGAATTGGAGTCCTGATGGGAATTCTGGCATAATCTTAAAATATGCAGATTGCAGTTAAATTTCTCAAACATTTGTCCCCACCTTATTCCTGTCTCAGGTTCCCCAAATGCTGAGCATGAGCTTTGGTCCACAAAAAATGGACTACCCATATATGGAAAGCATCAAAATGTTCTGCTGCCTCCTATGATTAATAAATGTATTACTCACATTTTCCATTTTTATAATTAGGACATTATTTAACCATGTAAATTTCTTGACAACTGTAGTCAGATTTTGCACAAGTCAGGGAGAGAGATTTAATCCTCTCAATGGATTTCCTAAAATGCAATTAATGCCAACTATCATGACAAAGAGCAGGAAAGATCTGTCCATGGCCCTCCAGATGCTGTTGGAAAACAATGCCCAGTAAACCCAACATAGGAACACTTTAGGGCATAGGAACACTTTCCCCAGAAAATGGGAGATCAGATGGATGGGGCAGTACCAGGCTCTTGATGGCTTCTAGCAGCTCTTGTGAAAATGAAGCAAAGGTGGTAAAAGCTTCAGACAGCTTTTCATCTCCGCTGTTGTGATAGTTTCCTGAAAATTTCTCCAGGGCAGCAATATGAGCTTCTAAGTGGCTAATGAGATCTGCAGAAATAAAAAAGGTATTTGAATGTTCTTGCACGTTTTTTTCTGAGGCAAATAATGCTGTATTGTAAAAGGAAATCTGGAAACGTTGGCAGGAACCCATTTCATTTATTTTAATGGCCCTAAAACCCACATGAATACATATAGTATTGGAATAGTCTGGAATTTAGCATATGGAAATGTACTTTTGGAAGGATGCAGAATGCAGCATGAAGATAAGGACGTACTACTGATCTGAAGTTTGTTAAGAAGCGCAGCAGGAGAGAATATGTGGTCATCCAGTTCTTGAACTGCAGCTCTGTTCCATTAATGGTTCTCCTGACCATGCTGGCAAGGGCAGATAAGAGCTGGAGTTCCCTGCCAAATGTGGAATTGTAGATTGCCAAATGGTAATCCTTTACAACGAAGACTGATTCTAATAAAATACAATCCCTTCGTCTTTTCTCATCTGGAACTAATGACTTCCAAATGTGTCCTAAATGGGAAATTTATCTACAAGAGGAATCCAAAGACAGAAAGGAGGTGTAATGACAAAGGGGTCACAGAGAGACAGCTGGTCAGGAGTGAAGGAAGCACTTTTGGAATATAGTTTCTCTTTGAGAAATTGATGATAACATGGTAATGTCCATGATTATGCTGTTTATTTTTGGAATCAATTTGTTTGCAAAAATACTTGTCTGATCTAATTCCTTTGAAGGAATATTACAGACAATTTGGCTGGATTCACACTGTGGGAATGTCTCTGCAGGGGAGCAGGACAGCAGATGATACCACAATGGCATCATCATGCAAAAATGCAAATTATATACTTTGTGTCAATTGTGGACATGTGATGGCCTATGATTATATAAACTAAGTTTGATTATTGTAGTATATGAATCTAGCCATTCTGACTCCTAAGTCATGGTTTATCGTTAATGTGCAAAGCAGACTATAGGGCTTATTCAACAATCCATAGTTAAAACAAACTGTGGCACAGTTTATTTTGTAAATCCAGCCTTTTTCTTGCATACAAGATGTGTTTTTTAAGCAGAATACATATATTTAGTCTGCTGCACCCAAAAGAGTCATGTAACAAAGATGTACACAACATCAATGAAGAGCCCATTTCCATGGAGTTCAGCAAGATTGTCTGCAGTGGGTAGCATTTGCATCTACAGCTTGACACAGAATTCTAGACTGTCTCCTTCGCAGGGAAACCAGCTTTTCATGAAATGAAAAGGATTGAATATAAAGGAGAGCGCTAGGCATGTACTGAGTTGGAATTTCTTTGTCATGCCTGAATGAGTATATTTGTCAGGTAGCAGTCCTACGCATCTGACCTGAAAATGGTAGCTTGTGCAATACGTTTACCCAGTGTGAACTTAAAATCAACTTTTCTTTCTTTGCATGACATGGACTTGGCTTGTGTTGCCTACAAGATGGTTTCCTAATTTATGGTTCAATGTAAGCTGCCTCCGCCTCCCTTTTCTCTTTTTGGTTCCTTTGAGGAAGTATTGACTCCTGGCAACAGCCTGGGCAAGTCCCTGCAGTTTTCTTAGCAAAGTCTTTCAGAAATAATTTGCCATTGCCTGCTTCTTAGAGTGGAGAGGGAGTGACTGGCCCAAGGTCACCCAGCTGGCTTCGTGCCTAAGCTGGGACTAGAACTCAGAGTCTCCCAGTTTTTACCCTGATGCCTTTACCACTACACCAAACTAGCTCTCTAAACAGCCTTACTAAATTCAACATTCTTACTAAAGCTTAGTAGGATCTATTTCCAGATACCTGTATTTTTAAGAATTGAGAGAAGGAACTGCATGAATTCGTCCTTTAAAAAAAAAAAAGCTCCTTAAACATACAGAAATATCATTCTGGTCTGCCAGATTTGGCTGCCTGGGCTGCATCCCATTTCTTGTTACATTCTGACCTTGTCCAGTCGTGTGCTCTGCTTTGACCGCTTTCCTCATTTTTTGCAGAACAGTTCGATCTGAATCCAAGTCCTAAAAGCATTAAAAAAGAAAGACTAAATGTATGTTTCCTTCTGTCCACAACCATAGTCACAGCAATTGGGGAAAGTATCTTATTGCAGAGTTACCAACATGCTTGTCAGAAAAAACTGTGTTGGGTGGAGGTGATGCTCGTGACAATCGCTCCTAGCGAAGGAAGATGCTTGAGGCTTGTTTCTTGATGCAAGCAAAACTATGTTTTATTGTAAAAACTCTTAACAAAATAATAAACAGCTATAATTTAATTGAAGTGGTTTCATTGTCCTTTGCTGTAAGGTAAATGCTGCTCCCTCTCAAAGCATGAGGGTAAGAGAAAAGTGTGTGCTCCTCAGAGCACCTGAGCCAAGTGTGTGTGCTCCTCAGAGCAGCAGAATCAAGAGTGTCTTGTGAGCTAGGTAAAGCAGTCACAAGGTAAAGTAAAAACTCCTCCCTCTCCTTGTATGGGAAAAGGCGGGAAGAGGCTGGGGAATCCCTACAAGTCCAAATTACATGGAACCTGGCTCAGCTATTACTTCACAATGCTAATAGTTTAATTTTGCAGTTCATTAGGAGTAGCTTTTATAGCAAACCATAAGGACGCTAAAATGGCTTGGAATGATCTCATTATACAAAGGTTGCAGTTATATCCTAGTATCATGATATCAGACAGGACTTTATAAGTGGTGGTATTCGCATGTTGACATAATGGATATATTGTCATCTCCTCCCCCTAAAAAAACCTATGTTCACAGAAGCTTCTAAGACAACAATGATGGCAACACAACTGAGAAATTTCTGGAATATTTCAGTGTTTTTGTTGAGATTTATTACAATCAACTATATAAAGTTACCTTTGTAACTAAACAACCTGTTTGGATTACTGCAATACACACCACATGAGGCTGTCCTTGAAGAACACCCAGAAGTTACAACTGGTCCAGAATGCAGTGACATGAAGCTTGTTGGGCATTTGTTGCCCATTACTCCTGTTCCACAAGTTGCATTGGCTCTCAGTTTTCTTCCAGGTGTGATTCAAGGTGCTAATATCTTTGAAGCCCTGTATGGCATGGGACAAAGTTATTTGCAGGACTGCCTTGCTTGCAGCAGATAAAGTAGGCACATTGCAAGTCATTTACCTTAAACATGCCATCTTGTGGATCCTTGGAAGTTTGCCTTTTCTGTTGCAGCCCTTGCCCTATGGTACTCCCTCCTCCCACTTCAAGGTGCTCCTATCCTTTTATCCTTCTGGAGAGAATGCAAGATCTGACTCCAATACCCCAGTCAGTGAGAGAGGTGAGGTGAGGTGAGAATGTGGGTTGCACTTGAGAAATAGGGTTGTAGTGTCAGGTTTCTCTGTTTTATTGTTTTCAGTTTTAGGACTGTATATATTTATGGGATGCAAGCTACCCAGAGTTGTTTTAAAATGGGAAGCTATACAAATACTATAAATAAATAAATGCTGCAATTTTCTCCCCTGCACCTCAAGATAAGAATAACCTCATCAGTTCTCAGCTTCTGAAGGTCCTTCAAGATCTGGTTTTACCAGCAGGCCTGGGATGCCAGGGGACAGATGAACTAGTCAGGTGGCTCCATTGCTATTAATGTCCCTTCATCTAAAAAAAAAACTATACAAACTACTAAAACTAAGATGTTTTTAATACTTGTTAATGAAAATTATTTTGGATATTTATAATTTTAGTTTGTTGTATACTTCCCAGAATCATTTGCTTGTGAGATGGCTGATAATATAAATTACATAAATAAATACACTCATACATATACTGGAAAGCCTGGGTGAAAATTGCTAGCAATTTATTACCCTTTTTGTGTGGAATGAAGATAGAGAGGTTTGTCACTGTACAGTTGGTGGAAGTTCAAGGTATGAACGAACTAGACAAGATTTTCTTATTTTATTTTTCTGTTGGTCAGACGGACAGCACTGAAATCATTAACTATATGATCTACAGGCAGAGAAATACTATTCAATCAGCACAAATAAGACCTACTACTTCTTGTGACTTAGATTACACATTGTTTACCAAATTAAACCTTAAAGAAAATAAATAAAATAAGTCATATCAAAATAAAACCTCAACAGTGTTCCACATGTGACAAATGTGAAAAATATCTTTAATGGAATAGTTATTGTAAACAGAGTGGCTCTCAGAACTCTACACTGAAAACAGAGAGATAAATAAAAATGAAGCAAACAAAAAATGTTCAGAAATCCAAAAAGTGAAAGAAAAATGGCAGTCTGCTGATATGCTGAATGGCAACAGAGATGGGAAAATCTGTGCAGCTAAACTCTGAATTCTAGATAAAAACAGGGAGAGACAAAGAGCTATGTCTGAATAACCAATTCAAAGACATTAAGGACAAGAGAAAAATAGGAGGATAAAAATAGTTTAAAAGAAGAAAGAACATTACAGAAATCAGAGGAGGCAAGCACTACTATAGAAAGGGAAATATAAAGAGGTGGCACAATTCTAGAGAAAAACAGAACAAAAGAGATTGTGAAAGCATAAATGCATGAAAAGTTTTTATCACAGAGCTACAATAAGACATTCTGGAAAATAAAGCTACCTGGACCCTACAAAATATTGCTAATAACAAATCAGTAGGAGTTGATTAAATTCTAGAAGAATTATTTAAAATCTGACAACAAGATGTAATTAAAGTTCTACATGCAGGTATGGAATGCAGTGTCCAAAAGATTGGGAAATATCAATTTATTTCCTAGTATCAAAAATTAACAGTGTTGAAGCATGCTCACACACCAGAGTAGTAAGATAATGCCAGATGAAATAATGTCAGAGTGCCAATTAAGAGAACTAATAATGAAGATAAAGCTTTGGACTTATAATGTGGACTTCACCAAGATTTCCTTTTCCTGATGCTACAAGTTTTTCTCCTCCAAACCATTAATATTATTTTCTGGTTTCTGGTTTCCTGTTACCAATTTTTAAATTAAGTGTTACATCCTGTCCTAACTTGTAACAAACTTTTGATAGCTTTCAGGATCTGCTCAACTCTTTACAAAACTTAACTAGCTATCCCTTTCTAGAACCTTCCTCACAATAAGTGTGGTTATTGGGAAACCAAAATGAAAGATGTGCAACACATTTTAAAAGAGGAAATGAAAAAGTAAGAGAGGCAGAAATGGTTTTAGAAATCATAAGCAACAAATATTTACTGTAAATGATTTGTTCCATAGCTGTATAAAAAGTACCCTGCCTAACTCTTATCCTTTTAAAAATGTCAATTATATATGTTATCAGGTGCTTTATCAGAATGAAGCCTCATTTATTTTCATGTGATTCATTCCCAAGTAATATTGTGAGAAGACCATAATCTGCCCTGATAAATTGTATATAAAGAGTTTTTGAAGTGCTGACACAGGATGAGAGTAACAACTCAAGAAACACGCTGAATTCACTACGCCAAAGAGGCGTATCAACTTCTCTCAGGTTGTGCCCATGGGAATTCTGCAGTCATTAGATAAGACTCCAATTCATGGTATCTTCACCAATGAGATGAAACCCATTAAGGGTCAGAGAAACTCTGTGCAGCTTAAAGTCCTGTGATGGTCTGGATCTGAAGAGGGTAGCTGTACTACAGCGCTTGTGGCATTTTAGGGAGGAAGACATTTATTATAGTCAAATTCTTGTACATCATAACCCTTTTGTCAGCTTGTTTGGAAAGTTTTAAATGGATTGTCAACCTCTGTGAGCATCTGGAGGCACAGATAGACATTCATACTTTTAAAACAGAAATTTAATATTAGATTTTTCAGTTTTTCAGGAACTTAATTTTTAATTGTCAATTGCATGTTTATTATGCAAACTGCTTTGAGCTTCCATTTTTGAAAGAGTAAAGTGCATATTATTTCACAAATAATAATTGGTTACATGTTAACAGGGTGAGGTGAAATTTTCTGGTTCCTGTTTACCCCCCAAAAACACAACCCAATAAAGCATCAGCAACTGATTCGATCCAGTTGTGTTGGCTTAAAGCCTCTTTCCCTGCTCCTCCCTTACCTCCTCTAAGCTGCAAACCGTGTTCCTGCATTTGCCCATGTGGCTAGTAAAGGAAGAAGTTGTTGGAGAGCTCAAGTCCTCTTGGGTTTGGGAGATGAAGTCTTGGACAGAAATCAGGTCCGGCATTTTTGTGTCTGAGGCGGGTGGACGTAGCAAAGGAGCACACAGCCTTGGGCTATCCAGCAAAGTCACAGAGGTGGAATATCAGGCCACAGAAAAAAGGGGAACAGGATTGAGAGGAAGCAGCTAAGGGTGGCTGAGAAGACCACAAACCTCTGAAAAGCAGAGCAGCAGCTTGCTCACTCTCCCTCTGTAATTCTGTTTTCCTGTCCACACAGAGAGAACAGTACTTAAAGAAGTGCTCAGACTCATGCACTTTTCTACCACCCGGTAATTGCCTATCCTGAGATAGAATGACTTGGAGAGGAGTATTTGGCTACCAATTCTCTTTAGGGAAATAGCAAAAATGCCTTTCTTCTGCCAAGCTTTTAAATTTTATTTTTTGTATGTTTAACATATTCAACAGTCTCAAGTAATTTTATAAACAGAAAGGCAGAATATACATTCCATAATAAATAAAAATAAATAAAAGTGTGCTAAAATACTTTTTTTTAAGTTAACTTTTTTTTTGAAAATTCCTGGATGCTGATTACTATTTGTACAGAGATATCATATATACATATGGCAGACACCAAAGGTACCAAGGATCATGTAATTTTGATGCAGCACTGGACTTTCCAAATATTCAAAACTAAATCAAAGATATCTCCCACTGAATTCCAAATAGATATCTAGTA
>JANHJO010001000.1:116206-126483 GCA_032468235.1 Pseudoxyrhopus heterurus | reverse complement strand
GTGCAAAGGTCCCCCTAGCTACAGCTGCCAGATGTTGTTCCAATCTCAGCTGTGAGTCCAGGAGGACACCCAAATTGCGAGCCTGTTCCGAGGGGGACAATTTCTCTCCACTCAGAATCAAGGATGGACAATTGACATGGTCCCGGGGAGGCAAATCCCAGAGCCACTCGGTCTTGTCTGGGTTTAGTCTGAGCTTGTTCACTCCCATCCATAATATCATAAATGTTTATGTTTTTTTTATTATGTTATGGTCTGTTTTATTATCGTAAGCATAATTTTTTATAATCAACAATATAAAATTCAATTACAATAATTGATTGAAACAAATAAAATGAAAACACGGAAGGTTGGCATTTGAATATTAGAATAAAGTAATAACTGAGATAATTACAGAGTCGTAGTAACAATAGATACCAGTTCAATTAAAATTAGTCATATATCTAATATCTGACCCATATTGAATTAATTTTAATTTATGTTCATATGTCCTAAATATGTAATGAAATGCTTCATCAACTCATAACTTCTACTACACTGTTTTTATAGGTTGGGGAGACCCGATGCAAAAAAGTTTGTACCTCCAAATCTGACCTGAGATCCAGTGATTTCAGCATTGTTGGAAGCTTGCCAAGAGATTTTGAATTGTCAAATTATGACTGTTATGGAAAACCCATTGAGGTCAACAATGGTCTTGGGAAGTCTCAGGCAAAGAACAACAAGAAGCCTCCTCCTCCCAAACCTGTCATCCCATCAGAAGCAAAGCGAATTGATCTTTATGCAAGAGCACTATTTCCATTTTGCTTCCTCTTCTTCAATGTCATATACTGGTCTGTCTATTTATGATAATCCCCCCCCTTTTTTAAAAAAAGTGTGTGCAATATACACCATTTCATTACATCATGAAGGCCACCTTGTAACAACTATTTGCATTTGTAAAAAAAATATACTGAGTATTAGAAGCCAAATGTGACTATAATGTGTAAGGGAAAAGAGTAGTATCGTGATTTTGAATGAAAGCATGACACTGCAATGTCTGTGCTTGGCCAACTGTTGTATATAAATGTACAGCATACACAACTTGCTTTGGGAATATATGAAAGACAATGCATACTACATATTGGACAACACTCCATTGTGACATAATCAAGAATCCAAGTGTTTCTGACAATGAAATTGAAGTGCACGCTGAGTATCAGTAAGATCAATATTCTAGTATATGTAATATTTTTTTAAAAAATCTCCTTATGACTTTTAAGGACAATACCCATTTTTCTTGTATAAAGTTAAATGGCACTGTGAAAGAACAAGCTGATGTTGTAATTCAAAATGTGTAGACTTTGTAAGTGATCAAAGTATATATTACGCTGATCTTGTCTATGTGAAAAATAAAGATCAGACAATTACTCATTTTGCAAAATCATGTCATTTATCAAAATTACACTGTTCCATCATAATATTTGAGAAAAAATGCTGCTGAGCATAACAAAGTGAAATTTTGGCTTACCAGGTATCTTCATGTTTGAAGATGTTTGGGTCTGAAAACTTTCTTTCTATGAGTATAACCAGTAAACCTAGTACTTGACAGCAGAACGGTTCTATAGGCCAGTCTGAGTGCTAAATAGGACAAGGGAAAGGATAACAATCTGAAAAATATTAAAATGTTATTAATACTTCCATAGAATATATTCAATGGCATATTCTCAATACATTAATTGAATTTCACACAAATAACATAGACATACCATAGTGCAACAGTGACACTGTTTTACTGATCTGCTTCTTTATATATCAACCCTCATACCCAGCAAGAATTTGAGAAATCAAAATCAAAAATTTATACCTATTCATAGAGATAATACTGCCTGTTTTTCTTGTCATAGCCACTTATACCCTCAAAAACATGGAAAGAGAAGATGCATAACCCTGCATTCCAGTGGCTTCCATGAGCTTACAAAACCTTCTAAAGTTATGAACTGTAAATCTATACAGAGGAAAAATCAGTTAAGGAAAGGATCATTGCACTGGACTATGGACTGTATAACAAGATCAGGATTTCAAGTGTCACATGTTTGCACGTCTGTTAAAAGCTGTAGTAGAAGAGGGAACTCCTAAGACTTGTTGATAAAATAAAAGGTAAAAACATAATAATTCAGGTACACGGCCAAAGAAATAGCAGCATCTCTTGGGGCATCTAACTCTAATACCTAAACACAGAAATAAGAGTACAGACTTTGAAATATAATTCTAGCCTAGATAGAAAATAGAATAGTTTATCTGCTTAATCGCCATAGGATGATTTCAAGGGAATTGTGTGTTAGAGCAGGAGTTTTTTATTTTATTTATTTATTTGTCAAAAACATATATAGATATATAAAAATGTAAAACATAAAACATGAACAAAGAATTATATATAATTAATTAAAGGGAACAGTAGTACAGGGATGGTAGGCATGCTGGTGCGCTTATGCACGCCCAGACCTGCACAACTTTTGTACATTTCCATGGCAAAACTCATAAAGGATTTGGTAAACTTAATACTTCTAAAAATTCAACTAGATCTTAATAGTTTTTTTTATATCCTCAGTGCACCACCATTTAGCATGGTACAACATAACCCATGATATAGCAAGTATATGAGGAAACAGAGGTATAAATGTAATATTGATCAAATCATTTTCTAAAGTTCCCCCCATGATTAAAATTGGTCTACTTGCATGGTACAGTACATAGTCTATTTTCCTATGTACTGTTATATACACACAAAATACTAACAATGACAAGTGATAATTTTTCCATAAATAAAGTGCATCCCACTACTGCCTTATCACCTTGTGCTGTATAATATTGGGATTTTTTATAGCATGTGCTTTGATTAATTGAAATTCATTTTCCCACAGACATTTGAGCTGGGAACACAAACAGAACCAGCATAAAACTATTAGTCTTCTTTGTATGACTAATTTTTAGTGCTTCTACACTCCTCTGCTTTCTTTTATTTTATCCATAAAGTCCACAGAGTCTATTTTTCAGGGAAGTTTTATCTTCAGAACTATTGACAGGTGAAAACTTATTTCAGAGACTGTTATGAATCCTATATGTGAGCAGCTTGTCTACTCAGATAGAGGCAATATTTCTTTCCAGTGGCAGATTTCTTTTTAAAATGCTGTACACAAAATTAGGCAGCTGTATTCTATGTTCTTTAAGCTCTTTGATAGAAAGTCAGTGTTGTCTTCTTTCTGTTCCTTTTATTAAATCCCAATATGCTGGGGAGAAAGAGTAATTCTTTAGCCATTTATTATCTTCTCACTGATGTATCCAGGCATTGTGTAAAGAATAAGAACCAAGAATATGGTCGCAATTGCAATGAACAGCAATGCAATGATGTACTTCTTGTACCGTTTCCAAATGAAGAAGATGAATGTTTTCATGGGGTTCACAAACCAGTTGAAGGATGTTTTGGGACGACTGGAGGAGAAAGAAGGGGAGAAAATATGTTTTAGATGGGGAAAACTAAGGAAGGAATCAACTGCTGAAATTTCAAATATACAAACCATATGCCCTACTTTTGATGTAAGATGAGTGACTATATAAATGTTTTAAAGAAATAAATTTGACTCCCGCTGACTATACAGATGCTTGGGTTCATAAGGACGCCCCTTCTCAAAGTTCTCTGGGTTCATCTTCCTATATTCTTTAAAGGAAGCCCAGAAGCAGAACACAAGGACAACAACTGTATCATTCTGTTGGCCAACAGCAAGTGATATTCAGAGAAAAATTGCTTCTCATTCTGGAGACAGGATATAGTCGTCACAAGTATACAATATTCTTTGCTTCAGCCCCACAATCTGAAAAGCAAAAGATCTTCCAAACCATGTCACCAATTTTTAAGCTGAATATGTTCCAGTTCAATTACTGTATTCTATTTAATTAGAAACATAAAGAGGCATTTTTAGCAGAATGATAATTTTGGATCTAAGTTTATTCTTGGTAAATTTAGGTTCTCTTTCACATACTACTTTCCAGCCATCTGGACCTGGAAATGATAGTATTAAAATATAAAAAATAAAGTATATTTTATACCAATAAATGGCATTAATGGTACAATTTTGAGTGGGAGAGCAAGATTGGGGTATTTGTATGATAATCTGCAAACATTTATCAGCACTTACTTAGGTTTTTCCAAGGGTTCTGGCTCCTTTCTTCCCAGACCAACTGGGGTTTTTTCAGCTTCCTCTATAGTCAACAACTGAAATTCAGCTTCTACTTTTCCCTGGAAAAAAAGCATACTGTGTTATAGCAGCTGACGTTTTCAAGTGTTTGCTTATTAAAGGAAATACAATGCATGAACCAAAACATTTCTCCAAGAAACAAAATTTCCACAACAGTTGAAAGCAAATTAAACCTAAATTAATCAAATCAAATTTACTGCAAAGAGTAAAAATCCATGTCTGTAGAATCAATCATCAGAGAAATGGGAGATGTCAGTTGATAGTCCTTAAGAATAACTGCTCTTAACAACCTAGAAAATGTGGTAGCTTCTGACAATATAGGAGGCACCCATTATTTTATGTTCTGCATGTTATGTTATGTGTGACAACCTATCACTCTTTAAACACATTTCCTAGCAAGATAAAGATACTTCCACCGTGCTCAGAGTAGTGCAGATCCCATTTAATTCTAGATTGGGAAGCTTTTCTAATCAGGAAGCTTTTCTGATTATAAAGTTCATCTTTTCACATTTCCTTTTCCTTGGAGATTGGTTTGTTCTTTTCCCCTTTAAACTTTTTATTTTGAATCCTTCTTTTTTCTCTGTCAGGTTTTGGTTTAATATTGATAGCTGCCACAAATATACAAGTTCCAGAGTATAGTCTGATGAAATTCAGAGCTTTTTCCTAATATCTGGAAACTGAAGATGGATTCAGCCTGGTGTCTTTCTGTAAAAGGCAATTCTATAAGGAAGCATCACAATTGTCAGAAAACTATGGTTTTCCAGCTTCATCTCAGATAAAGAAGGAAGTAGGAATAGGAAGATCAGGAAAACAGACATATTTTTAAGGAATGGGAACCCTAAAATAAAAGCTGGGTTTGTGCCTGCATATTTACTCCTTAGCCTTTCAGGCACCACTTCAATATTACTGCATGTTTTCTTACAGTTAAGATGAAGGTGTTCCCACTAGGATCTGAAAACTCAACATCTTCTGGCTTAACGGATCTCCTCCATTTCTTCTTCTTCTTCTTTTTCTTCTGCTTAGCCTCCCTCTCTTCCCTTTCAATGTCTTCCTGACTTTTCAATTTAATGAAGGGCCACCACCCTTTCATTCGTTTGTTTCGGAAGATAGAAAACCGTGGCATGGCCTTTTCCTTGGCCATCTTGATAGTGCACTGCTCTGAACTCTTGGCAGCTCTCACCATATCATTCAGCTTTAACTCAATGGCTCCTAGAAAGGTGCAAAAAACAGAATGTCAGGCACTCACCCACTTAGATAATATAATATATAATATGTGCAATAATTTCAAAACCAGTAAGAATTGGTTTTTTTTTTTAATTTACTGGGAATTATATTAATTTTGGTTACAGTTAGCATGGCATCAAATCTTGATAGCCTGAAACATAATTGCAGAAATCACAATATGACTGGATCTTAATGTCATCTTGTTGAATCCTGCTCAAATTATGGTCACAAATCAAGGAGCACCTAAAAATAAATGTAACTGATAGCCAAACAGACTGGATCAATGCTTCTGAACTCAAAAAATCACCCTGGCGTTCTAGACCTCATATTGTAATATCTTGGTAACCACTGGGTGGTGCTGTATATTCATTTTTCTCCTTTACTGCTTCACCAATGATACCGATTTTGTATCTATAAATAGGTAAGGTGACTTTTCGCTGCATATAGCTACATAAAACATCCAAAATTGACTAAGGAGAAGAGGCACTTGCCAAAATGTCCCTGGCATTGTGGGACATGTCCTGTGAATAATAGTCTGGGAACTGAAGTAGTTCTTTTTCCTGTTTCTGGCTCTCTCTTTATTTCATATTAACTACCGTAATAGAAGAACAGAACACTTTTAAGTAGTGGATCAAGTTCAGATAATTGGGAGAGACATTATAGGTGATCTTTTTCTTCTAAATTTTCTCCTATTCGTGCCATGCATGCATGCACTAAAACAAACTAACTGTCCAATTCTATACATTTAAAAGAATACCTAGGAAATCATTTGCCGAAATCCTGTCGTAGTCCCAGACTTGAAAGACTAGGACGGCTGGTTCACGGAATTCCGACTCCTCCAGAGAAAAAATGGAATCCTTCTTTTTGTATGTTATCTCTTTCTCGGTTGGAAGGTAATCAAAGCGGAACACAAACCGCCAGTTGAAGTTGCCTTCCCCAGTCAAAGAATTAAAATGAACATCTGTTTCTTGCTTGTCTTTCTCCAGTCCTTTGATCCAGCTGCAGGAGAACTTTTCATTAGCATCTAGCAGCCTTTTAATATAAGGACGATACAGAATACAGGTCGTCCTCAACTTACAACAGTTCATTTAATGGCAGTTCAAAGTTGCAACAGCACTGAAAAAAGTGACTTATGACCATTTTTCACCCTTATGACCTTTGTAACACCCCCATGATCATGTGATCAAATTCAGATGCTTGGCAACTGGTTCATATTTATGACCGTTGCTGTGTCCTAAGGTCACGTGATCAACTCTTGCAACCTTTTGATAAGCACAATCAACGGGGAAGCCAGATTCACTTAACAACCATGTTAATAACTTCTCAACTGCAGCGATTCACTTAACAACGGTGGCAAGAAAGATCTTGTAAAAGGGGGCAAAATTCACTTAAGAAATGTTTCACTTAACAATGGAAATTTTAGACACAATGGTAGTCGTAAGTCGAGGACTACCTAAATAAGGTAACAGTGGAGGAAGGAATGGAGAGTTGCTCATTCAAGCCCAAACATTATATGTCTCAGCTGCACACCTCCTAGCCTCCATCACATTATAAATGTCCACATTTTTATATACAGGTAGTCCTCGTTTTGCAGCCATTTGGTTTAGTGATCATTCAAAGTTATAGCAACACTGGAAAAAAGTAACTTATGACCAGTTTTCACACTAAAACTGTTGCAGCATCTCCATGGTCACATGATCAAAATTCAGGTGCTTGGCAACTGACGTGTATTCATGACAGTTGCACTGCCCCGGGGTCTTGTGATTTGTAACTTTCCCAGCTGGCTTCCGACAAGCAGAGTCATTGAGGAAGCTGGATTCCCTGAACAGTCGCATGATTTCTTTAACAACTTTGGTAAATCTCTTAACAATTCTGGCAAAAATGGTCATCAAATGGGGCACAATTCACTTCAAAACTGTCTTGTTTAACAATGGATATTTGGGGCTCCATTGTGGTTGTAAGTCGAGGATTACCTATATAGGATGGACAGTGTATTTTCATAGGCAAGCTTGGAAAAAAAGCAGCAGCAGCAGCATTATTTAGGTGCCCCAAGCCAAAGTCTATATCAATAGAGTAATATTTGCTACCAAAATGAAAAATCATTTTTTAAATTTATTTATTTATTTATTTCGAAAAATTATATTGTCGTCTGTTCGCACATGGCAACTCAAGGTGGCTTACACGAATATAAAAACATCATATATAAAAAATAAAACTAATAGAAGAAAATAATCAAATAATAATAAAATAATACCCCCCCATCTCCCCACCCTGGGGAAAACACAAGTCATTTAATGGGCTCCAGCCCGCTGGTAGAACCAGGTCTTCAGCGCCTTCCTAAAGAGTGTTAGAATGGGGGCCATTCTAATCTCTGGGGGAATGATGTTCCAGAGAGAGGGAGCCACCATGGAGAAGCCCCTTCTTCTGGGTCCCACCAGGTGTATCTCCCTAGGGGATGGGACCTGCAACATTCCTTGCCTCCCTGCTCTAGTGGGTTGGGTAGATGTGACCGACAAGAGATGGTCCCTCAGATAAACTGTTAAATTGATTAACTCCCAAATAGCAAGGAAAAATCCACAAATTGAGAGTGGGCCAAACCTCACATCATACAAAGCACTGTTTCTTTAAAAACCCAAAAGTAACCATGTAGGAGGAGGAATTTGTATCAAGATGAATCAACCTTCCACATACAATCTATTAAAGTCCAATTCACACATTTAATGAAACAGAAAGGATGGCCCAGGGGCAGATTTCTGGTTGTTTTAACCTATCCCAGCAAATGCACCTTTTGACATATATGTCACTGGAAATTTCTCCCGTTATTGGATTGACATCATCAAGAATCACATCATCTGTATTCCAGATAATGACACGTAGTTCATAACTGGGAAAGAAGAAGAAAAAACAAAGACAATAATGATTTTCTTGCAAATCCTGAATAATTTGTTGGTTGATCTGTTAATTAATTGCAAAGATATATACAAGATGGGGGGCATTGAAGCCCCTTGCCAGGGGCCTTGGCATAAAAAGACCTCTTTAACAAATAAACCATTACAGTAATTGGAGATTCTCTGCATTTGGTTTAATGCTAAAATAGCATGCATTCAATGTGATTTCCATGGTTTCCATATTAGAATTACAGATTCTTTTCATATATCATTGAGTTAATCTAAATTTGGCTCTAGCCTATTAGTCACTCCATTAATTCTGAGGCACGATACAGCTGCATATTCCTCTTGCTTTATTATACATATATTACTTTCCATTCTTAACAGCATATTACCCACAAGTGTGCACTTTTCCACTTGAAAAGGCATCCAGACGAAATTACCGTTTTCCAGAATATTAAATGCACTTTTCATTCATATGCAACGTGATGCAATTTGCAGTTGGGAAGTAGATAAAAGGTTAGATGTTTGCAGCATCAGAGAATTTCAAGTCACAAATCTTTACCCAGTGCGCAATATACTCAACGAATTCTATAATGATAAAATAAGTATTGATTCAGATTCCTGTTCACAGAGGTTCCTCCCTACCTGATTGGAAGTCGTGGTTTGATGTTGACAGGTGGTGGTGCAGGGACATCATTTGGAAACATGTCAATCCACATGTGGAGAGAACCCTGAAGAAACAAGAACAACAAAAAGTCACTTGACAATGTTCTCTCCTTTGTTGGTCAATAGCCTAAGTTGCTTGGTATTATTCCATGCATCTGTTTTTTTACATTGAAACTTTGGAATTGCGGTGTGAAGAGAGATTAAGATAATGAGCTGTCAAATAGATAGCAAAATTGAAAAACAAAACACCCAGGAAGAAGATGATAAACCATATTTATAATTATGCGTATATTGTCATATCTATAAAATCACCAGAAACTGAACTTGACTTGGCTAGAGTAACTGTATCAATCCATATTGCTATGATTGTGCTAGAGCAGCCTTCTGTCCTCAGAGGGTTATTATGGGAGTTGAAATCCCATAATAGAAAGTATATGACAGAGAGAACCTCGCTAGACAGCAGGCCATGCATGTGTTCCTACAAATATTTTGCAGGCAACAGCTGCTACGTTACAGATACATATGTAAATCTTGAATGCAAAATATAACAGTGCTAGAATATGTATAAACCAACTTTCTGCTTTTACCTGGAGAATACCAGGGTTATCTGGATTGTAAATGGATCGAACTTCCACGTGTTCTGGTACTAATTTGCATCCATACTCAGGCATTTCATCCCAGTGTTGAAGAACATGCAAAGCCTTGTGCTCATCATAGGCAGACCAGGTTTCGTCATTATTTTCTTTGTTGTCTTTTGCCAAGGCTTCTGAAATATAACAAAATACAGATCCCAATAGGCATTGGATTCAACTCAGTAATTAATTTGATATGTGAGATTTCTAATCATGCACTCATTTTCAATTTCTAATTATGTATCCATAGTAGTGCCACTAAATTTGGAAAAATATCCCAGTTAGTGGGAGTTGATATTTTAACATTTTCCTGCCGAAAGAGTTAGAATGTGTGATACAACACTTCCTCCCCGCCCTCTCTCTCACGCACACACACAAATATATCTACAGTGGAACCTTGGTTCACAACTGCTTCGGTTCACAACCAAAAAATCAGCTAAATGACTCAGTTCAAGAACAAATCCTCAATTCACAACCAAACTTCCTGAGGACGAAGAAATCTCAAGAGAGAAAACACCTGAAGGAGAGCGTCCTTTCATCGCAGAGGTGGACTCTGCCGCAAAACAACAACCTCTCTCTCGCTCAGAATCGACTGACTGAACAGTTTTCTCTGTTGTTCATGGTTTTCTCAGTGT
>JANHJO010001000.1:56186-69002 GCA_032468235.1 Pseudoxyrhopus heterurus | reverse complement strand
GATTCCCAGACCCAGGGAGGAGAACCAGTCCAGTCCTAGGAGACTTGGCAGGGAGCCGTCCACTACGAGCAGTCTCAATGGGCCCGAGAAGTCCTTGAAAGTTATTCTAAAGGTGCCTGCTCCGACGACAGGAATGCTGTTCCCCTGGTAGTCTCGGAGATGAATATGGTAACATTTACGTATTTTTCTATGTTGTATACAAGCCCAACAAACTCTGTATCATTAGGAAACAATTACATTACAGAGCTATATTCTAGCTTCCTCTAGGATAGAATAGTAAGCCATTGGATTATATCTTCCCTCTTCCCAAAACCCTGGGTGCATCTCCTTCCACCCTCCCCAGACTTCCCCCACTCCCTGTCCTCCGCACCTCGAAAGCTGATGTGCACCTGCCTCTCCCCAGTCCCTGGCAGCTGGGAGACCCTCTTGATGCTGACACTCAGAGCCATGGTGCTGCGAGGGCTTGGCTCTGTGCAGGACTGATGGCCTCTGTGTGAGGGCCGCTGCTAGTGCAGGGCTCCACCTGTCTTTTAGGTGAGTCAGGCCTGGGGACTTGCCAAGCAGGTTTGGCTGATCAGACCCCACCCGCAAGTCACACATTGTCCAATAATAGTAGCTCTGGGCCACACTGGTAGGTAACTAAATGTCTGCACCCCCCAAATCAGGAAGATGGCTTTAAGATAAATCCAGTTCTTAAATGCAATTGATTACCAGCCAAAAAAGCAGCTGCAGATTCCAGTGTTAAAATAAAAAAGTAATAATATGATTTGGTCCTTTTTTTTTTTTAAAGGCACCTTGTGATATATGTGTTAGTTGTAGTGACATTTTACCCAGTTATCATCAAACATTTTTTTTATAATTCAGTTTCATTGGTTGCATTCCTAAACTGGACTGGAACTTAGAACTGGTCATCCTTTCTCATCCTAACACCCTCCAGCTGTGTTAGGGCAGGTCCCAGAACAATCATCCAGCACGCAGCTTGGGAATTCTGGGAATTGTAGTCCCAAACTATTTAGAAGGTATTACAAGAGGAGAGAATGTTCTATCAATCTTATGTTGAGAATAGTTGCGAGCAGTCTGGCTGCCTGGTTGGACAAATTACAAAGGTTCCTCTCTCCATCACTAGTTTCTCAGACAATACCTTGCCATTTTTCTGAACAGGAGGAAACACTTATCAAAATAGCAGCTCACATTTCTCATAGTTTTTCCATTTCCTAAGAATTCATTTTGTCTATGAAGGGTTCTTGGTGCTCTCTGAGCTTGATTGTTGTCTTGCAGATGTTTCATTACCCAAATTACAATACATCCTTTTGTCTCTACTTGAAGTCAAGAAGCATTCTTACAAAAAATATTAATTTTTAAAAAGCCAAGTTCCCTTCAAATCTTACAATGAAACCCACAGACTCCCAAGTTAAGCTAACAAATCTACAGGATCAAATTCTTGTGAGAATGAGGAAATTTTGCATGACTCCTTCCAATCTCATGAGATTCTGGCTATTCAGAGGAAGGCACCTGGACAGCCTATCCCTAGGGTTCAAATTTTTTAAAAAAAGGTATAGAACTGGGTAAAAAAACATGGAACCAGTGGAATATCGAGTAGAATACAATGCTTCTTTCACATTCCAGGAATACATGCTGTTTTTAAGTGATGGGAGTATATAATAATTTTAAAAAGAAGCTGTACATGACAGTATACATTAAAAATTGGAGAGCACTCTAATGGATGCTATAATCAGTTTTATTTTTAAAAATTATTGTTTTTTAATAAGATCTATACAATCAGTTAAAGATGTGCAGCCTCTACATCGTAATTCATTAATATTATGTACAGTGCAGTGTTAATTTATTGATATTAAACATTTTTTCAAAAGGAGTAGGAACCTGATATTAACTAATAGAGAAATTCTGGGAACACAGAATTGCGGTAAATATATATCATCACACATCTCCAAAACATACTTAATTTCTATTGCAGCCAATATTGTTATTTACATGTGACATGATATGAACATCTAACCCTTTCTCCCTAATTTTTGCACTTACCCTCTCTCTGGAAGAAAATTAAAAACAAAGTATGTGGGTTTATGATTTATAAGCAAGGCAAAGCCACAGGATTTTTTCCTCTTACATACATTGAGCTGAGAACAATAAAGACAATTAGGAGAAAAGCCTTGCTTATTTCTTAACATTTTCTTGGCAAGGTTTTTCAAAAGTGGCTTGCCATTGCCTCCTTCTTAGGTTGAAAGAAAGTGGCTGGCACAAGGTTACCCAGCTGTCTTTGTGCCTAAGTCAGGACTAGAATTCACAGTCTCCTGGTTTCTAGCCTGGTATCTTAAGTATTAGATCAAACTGGTTTTCTTACTCACATTGCTGTATCTCAATTATGAACTTTTCACATTTTAATATTTTTTATGTATGAAAAAAGAACTTAAAACATTTGAAGGGGTGAAAAAAAAGCCTTCTGGACACTTCTGAACATATTTGAAAAATCATTTGAAGCAACCACTTGGTATATACGGAAGTATTTGAGCAATTCCTTTGCTCAAAAAAAATCAAGGTAGTGATTGGAATTCCATAACTGAAACCCATTTCTTGTACACACATATATGTACAAAAGGGGTGGGACTTTGACTGCCATCGTGACATTTTGTCTCCTTCCGCTTCCAATCCCTGCAAATGTCATTGCAACCAATAGCCCAATATTATGCCAAAGTCATCACACTTCATTGGAAAATCCAGTGAGTTTAACAGCTCCTGTGCTTACCAGAGACAAGTAAAAGAAGCTAATGGAGACTTTATAGTCAGAAATATGCTGTTGAACTACATTCCAGCCACTCCCCAAATCAGCATAAAGCCTTATGCCAAAAGAAAAGTTACATGCGTCATATCAAAAGCACACAACAATAATCAACATCTGATTGACTAATTTGAATGTAAAGCTACCTTTTGGAACAGCCCTTAGCAAATTGTATTTCATAGGGCACTAACCTTTCAATTGAGAACCACCAGAGGGCAGTGAAAATGCTTATACAGTACTTAATTGATGCAGAGTAAACCAATTTTCATTTGTGGGACTATTAAGAGACAAGTCAGATCCTTTTTGATAGAATGTGTTGTAGGTATATCCTCTTGCAATTGTTATTAGATAGACACTATTTCTATTTCAGCCAGCAAGTTCTGCTGTGCTGCCTTATTGTTGTAAGGGTAACGATGTTGCTGGGAGGAATAAGCAAAGAATGTCTGGAGTGTGTGCCAAGAATATATTATCCCAGCAAGATTATCCAAGACATTAAGGCTATCCAACTGCCCAGCTAAAGCAAGCAGACACTTATAGTGTGCAGCAGTAATATAGGGAATTGTTGGGAATGGAAGATCTCGAGTGACACAAGTAAAGGCATCATTTCATACTGTGCAGAAAAAGGCAATAGTAAATCACTTACAGTATTCACAAGAAAACCACATGGACATAAGGCTGTATGCCCTTCCTTTATTTATTTAACTTATATGATAAATAAATATTGAGGGATGGATTGGAGAAAAATGTACATCAATAACCTGCATTATGTTTATGATACTATTTTGACAGCCAAAATGCACATGATCTGCAAGCTCTAGCAATTAAAGTTCTGTCAAGAAATGGGATTGAAATTACATATAAAGAAAACAAATACAGCAACTAAACTTAAGAATGAATATGAAGATACTATACAGTTCTCATGGTGTGCTGAGTGGTGGGGCATTTTTTCTTCCTGTGAAAAGCAGCTGATTTTGCCACCAAAACTGGTTCTTTAATGGCATGCTCTCCAGAATTGAACAGGAAGAACTAGGAATGATTTAAGATGATCTTTGGATGACCATGTATCTACCTGGGAAGAGGAATCTCTATAGTTGCAATTGTTGGTAGAAGCAGCCGAAGGGTTGGGTCTCCATCTTTTCCTTTCAGCTTTGTTTTTTTAAAAGCACACCTCGGTTTTAACTGCATGTTTTTGAAGTTTATTTTTTCTTCTTGACTTTCATTTTGAATTGTTGTCTGGTTAAATGCTGATTTATTCTAATCCCTTGCTGAATCTTAAGGTGTATTTTTGCATCTTTTTACTGATTTATTTCAGAATTGTGAATCACCTTTTCTTTCGCTGTACAGAAGTCAGAGGACTCTCCTCTGGGTAGTGAAAGTGATCTAATTTGATTTACATTTCTATTGGCTTTTTACTGCAAGGATTTGTATTCTATTAGTTTTTAAAAGCTATGGTCTTATTTCTTTTAACCTCTGATGGCAACTTCCCTTTTTTCTATTCACTTTTTACTAAGGGAAATATTATCCCAATTTTTTTCTGAAGTCATTCTGTTATGGTTCATCTATTTCTCCTGTCTTTGAGGAAGTATATACCTTTCGTTGTGAAAGCTCTTAAGAACTTAAGAACACTGATGGAGATTGGAGAATGAACTTGTATCCAATCAGAAAACAATTGTCAAGAGATGCCGAGTTTCAACTTATAGGAAGATTCTTTGAAATGCTGCAATTATTTACAAGAGATTTATGACTTTGGGGAATGAGATGCAATTGTTCGGAAAGATCCTAAGTAAAATTTAAAAAAAAAGTTTTATCATTAAGAATCAATCGGGGATATTTGATCCTGAACAGATCAGAGGTAATGATTGCAGCAGTTGATGGCAGATCAGAAGCCATAGTTGGCTTTCTACAAAGATTAATACAGTAACAGATTGTTAACAGTGAGCTTCGAAGTTTCACTTTGCTGTTGGTTTTACCCGTTATTTTTTCTTATATAGTAGATAGATGCCAGGTCAAATTGGTTGGGTAAACAGTTGTAGACGTTCATAAACTGTGGGCCTGTTGCACAAGGGAGGGGGACACTATTCTTGAAATATATCAGTATTCAACTGAAGAAGGATCTATGTGTATGTGTTTTTTAATGCACTTTTTAATGTTGTTTAGCTTTACTTTTTTGTATTTTTTCTTCAAATTTGTATTTTAACTTTGTGAATGAAGTATTTTTTTTTAAAAAGAAATAAAAATACTGAAGTGTTAGATAGCTTCTTCCTTTTAGGATCAATGTTAAAAGAATCAGCAGCCAAAAAATAAGCTATAGGTAGATTATCAGTATAATATCTTAGAAAAAATATTTAGATACCAAGATGTGTCTATATCTACAAATTATGCAGGCAACTTATTTTCCTCTGTGTACTCTATGGAAGTTGAATAAACGAGACAGAAATATTGACTTTTGAACTTTGGGACTAGAGAAAATGCCTGAGAATATCATTGGTAGCCAAGAAAACAACTAAATGGGTCTAGTTCTCACTTCAAGCATAAATGACCAGCTCAAATAATCATACATTGGACATATTAAGCGAAGATGTGTAAGCACACACAGCCTCCTTGGCCCACCCCACTGACTTAATGCCTTAGGTACAGAGGATTCTACCATTACCTGTCAATTTGTGTGTGTGTAAACTGAAGGTAGGCATCAAAATATTCTGAAAAAAAAAAAACTGAAATTGTTGTCTTGAAAATGGCTCACATCATCAAATTTCTCTCTGTCAGGAGATCAGATTCTTTAGCCTGGCATATGTTGGAACTACAGCTTCCAGATTTTGTCATCACTATGACCTTTGATTATGCTAACGAAATATTCAAAGAGCATTCAAGATTCATTTATATTAATGCTCAAATATACATATATACTAATGTTCATATTATTGATTATGTCTATATTAGGAATCTCCCCAAGTTCCCCATGTAATTTATTGAAAACTGTTTTCATCCACAACCAAGAAGTTTGATTCAAATAAGAGGCTTAGGTTTTATAAGGAGATTTAATACAGAATAGAATTCTTTCATTAGAAACATTTTTCCATTAAACATTTAATCAAACAGTGCAATAGAAGATTGTCCAAACAGGCAATTTTCAAAAAGGCTGGACATACATTTTAAAAATTTGGCTTAAACATTTTAAAAGTTTGGTGTAGTGGTTAAAGTGCTGGCCTAGAAACCAGGTGACTGTAAATTCTAGTTCCGCCTTAGACATGAAATCCAGCTGCATGACTTTGTGCCATGTACTCTCTCTTAGCCCAACTCACCTTACAGGGTTGCTGTTATGAGGAAAATAGAAAGGAGTATTCTATATGTTCTCTGCTTTGACATATTTATAAAAGTAATAAAGGCAGAATCAAAAAAATCTAAAAAGTACAAATTCCTTCTAATATTCCTCCAAATATATTCTACTTCTACTTCTGATAAATATTTTTTAATACAAATAAGTACTAAAGTTGCTGAGTGCTTTTCAACTATAGTCTAAATTTGTATTATTTATTTTACCATCTTAGAAATCAACTGTTATCATCTTGGTATGAGTATAGGGTAGGCTCTGCAAATTGAATCCAAACCCCTGTTGAATGAGAAATCCTAAAACATTCAAAAGCAAAAAGGATGCAATCTCTTTGCAGTAGTTCTATTGTGGAAAACACACTTCCCTAAAACTTAAATCTATTATGTGTGTCCTGCATAGAGAACAGCGCAGCAACTTTTCTCAAGGGTTTGAAAATGGATACAATATTATTACTATAGAGTTGATTTCAACTGAGATGTAATATGATAAATACAATGTGATTATAGGGGTAGTCTTCACAACCACACTTGGGCCCAAAATTTCCAGTGCTAAGCAAGGTGGTTATTAAGTGAGTTGTACCTAACGTTATGACCTTTTTTGCCACAGTTGTTGAGCGAATCACTGTGGTTGTTAAGTGAATCCTGAAGTTGTTAAATGAATCCAGCTTCCTTCATTTACTCTACTTGTTCGAAGCCAGATGACTCCAGGACACTGCAACTATTGTAAATGCATTACAATCGCCAAACACCCAAATTCTGATCATGTGACCATGGGGAGGCTGCAATGGTTTTAAGTGCAAGAGTCAGTCATGTCACTTTTTCACTGCTGTTGTAACTTTGAATAGTGGCTAAATGAATGGTTGTAAACCAAGAACTACCTGTAGTTAAAGTATCTTTGCTTGATGTATTCATTAACAAAGCAGTTCTATTTGGATCAAACTGCAAATTCAGCATTAGGTAAGCTATTTCACTATGCACAGATTAAATTTCCTTATATTTGGATTTGTAAATAATATTTGATACTACTGATCATTAAATTTATTCAAACACATTTTCCTTTAGACCAATAAGATTTGAACTTTCTTATACTTTCATACTCCAAATTTTAGAAAATATGAATTTTTCAAAACTATAACTGAAAGTATTTAGGCTAAACTATTACTGGTGTAACTGAAAGCATCCAAGGGTCCTGAAACTTGTGGATCAGCGGCATAGCAAAATATACTCATTTTCCCCCCTCATTCTTTCTTGCCACTTCTTCACTGCGTATCAGTCAAATACATAAATGAAATATACTTTAAAGGTAATTTGAAATATAAGAACCAAAATGCCATTAAGAAACAAATCTGAATGTAAACAGCATTATTTAAAACATTAAACATTGATTTGTATTCAGCTTTGGTAATGTATAGTAAAATTCCATTATAAAGAAAATAGTTTTAATATTTGTCATTAAAGACTCAACAATTAAGGCAATTCTATAACAGTGCAAGATTTGTCTTTCTACAGACAGGAAATTGTCCAGTAATATATAATAAATGATGTATATAGATATATCTATATCTTCATGCAATACATCATTTATCATTATATATTATAATATATAATATATATTGTGTATTATATATACACACATATTTCTATACCACTGAAATAGTTCATAGCAGCTAAATGTTCATAGTATTCTAAATTAGGGAATCATCATGCATAGGTCAACTTTCTTTTTAGTGAATTTCCGATATATGTAACGTATCTGTACTTCTTGTAATCAGATTATGTTGCATAAAATATAGGCTTGTGCTAAAAATAATATAGTATTGAGGTTACACCAACTACGTCTGCATAATCACAGGGACCATCAACCATTTACTGACCTAATATCATCACTTTTTCAAAACCACTGCTAAGACCTATTCAGGTTATATAATTTTAACAGAAAAAATATACTGAAAAGCTTTAATCTTGTTCTAACCCAAGTTTCTTAACTTTGATTCCATGCTATGCAAAGTGTGTGAAGATATGCAGAATACAAACTGATAAGCCAATCCTATGATTTGAGATACCTACTAGATTCTTAATAATAATCATCAGAGTTCCTATATACTTCCTATATGTGTACAGTTCCTATACATTTTCTGCATACAATATGAGCAATATATGCAGAATCACAGATATGTTTTTGAGGGCAGTATTACTAGATCCCAGAAGATAACTACTTTCATTAAAAAACCTTTTGTCTGAAGCATTATTTTCTTTACTGTATATTTAAGTAATAAAAATATTCTTTGCTTTATGGTTGCTTTTCCGAAGGCAATTTTAGAGGAGTCAGGCCAGCTTTCTTGAAGTAGGAAACCAGTTGTTTAGGGATTTCAGCCAATACTGCCTGGGAAAGTGCCTCCCGAGGAGCCTATGAAAAAGAAAATGTATTATATAAAGTCATGAATGCGACACAGATATAAAACGTATTATTTTCCATCTAACGTTTCACAATATAAGAAGAAACCTAATCGAGAAAGCATATAAAAACAGAAAATACCATACAAGAATAAGCAATGAAATGCCCAGTTTTCGTATTGCTACCCAGAATTAGTAAAACGGAGTCATTTTAGTTAAAAATAGTAAGATTAATTATGCATTTCCAAAGCTTTAGTTTGCCTCAAATATCTTTTACATTTTACCATACCACGTACAAAGCAGTAATTTTTAAATTTCTTAAAATAATTGGTTAAGAAAGCAGAAACAGAATATATCTTGCCTCCCACAGTTGGTTTTTAATCCAAAGACTGCAAGCAGATTTTAAGCAGAATTCAAAATTAAATCTCAATAACACTGGAATAGACGCAACATTTTAACCTACTAGACACTAACCATAGTAAAACAGAACAATAAATACAGACAGGGAGCTCAAATTTCTGATCCAAAGGAAGAGGCCTTCTTATACTGTTAAATATGGCTAAGAAATGGGCAGAATTAAATCTGTTACAAGTTTCTGCCTCTGGGAAAAAACCAGCATCTTTTAATACAAGTTCAATAACCTTCTAGAATTCTGAGTGATTACATCAGATCAGTGCTCCAGATACTGCTATCATCAAGAGTGTTCAAATTAACCTATTACGACATACCAAGTTAAGCTTACATTTCATGATATAAAATGTCTCACACAGTTATTTATCTTGATTCACAATCAACACTGCTATTTGTAACTAGAGTAGAGAAACCTGTGACTTTCCAGATAATGTGGACTTCCAATTTTAATTTACTGCAGAGTTTAATAATTTACTTAATGGATCAATTTAATCTCTAGGGGGAAAAGATTCTCAAGCCCTGGTCCATATTCTTTAGTTACTGGTAGTTTAATATCCTGAAAGCAAAATGATTGAAACAGCATAAAAGCACATATAACAAATAAAATAAATGAAAATGAAAACTTACATTTTGAAACTGTCTAAAAGGCACAAACTGGACAATATCTCGTGCAACTGGCTCCCCTGCCAATGACTTCAAAACACCATCATCCCCATCCAAAAATTCCATGGCTTTGAACTCAGCATTGCCAACACCAATGATAATGATAGACATGGGCAGCTTGGAGGCATTCACGATGGCTTGCCTAGTTTGGTCCAGATCAGTTATTTCCCCATCTGTGATTATCAGTAAAACATAGTATTGCTGCAAAAAATTAGATGAATCAATAAAAATTAAGTCAATAAAGATTATATACTAAAGTGGATTAGAAAGAACAGTGCAATTATTTTTAATTATCAGTTCTGATCTCAATAATTATGTTCCGGTTTTGCTTTGTTTAATTTATTTTAGAGGACATTCAAAGAACTGTTTATATTTTTATATGAGTTATACGTTGGTCTGATATTAAGATATGGATACGTTCTTTTCAATAATAGCTTCTACTTTATAGATTTTTTTCTAAACAGATATGTCTAGCTTCATCTTTGGAAAGGGAATCTCTAGAGGTCTCAAACTCATGGCCCAAAGAACAGGTACAGCCATATTGTCTACAGCCAATCTATGGTTCATCCATTCATCCTATCTTGCCTTGAACAATCTGTGTTCATGCATTCACTCATTTGCCTCCAGTGCCTTGTTCACAAGCCTTCCAAGAAAACCTGAAGGGTTTTTGTGGAAATTGGGAACAAATGGACATGGATCATGAATGCAGGCAGATACCACCCTGTTTTCTTCTCTCTGGATCTGTCTTCCTCAGGCCTGAAGGGCAAGACTGATGAAAAGGCAACTGGAGGTTAAGCCTAGCACTGGCACTCAATTAGTGCATAAGGATTCATATATAATCTTGCAGAAGTGCAGAAATGGTTAGGAGAAAATAAGAGACAACTCAGTCTTGGGAAAAGAGAAGGCACGAGAAACAGACTCAATACCCACGACCACCACTACAGAGTCTGGTTGATTCAAGAGAGAAACCCTAGCAGGCTGTCAAAATTCTTATTATATCCTACAATAATAAAGTAGCATTTATATAATCCCTATACCCTGTTTTCTACCTTGGCCTACTCTGAAGCACTGATAACCGTTAGGCTAGAGCAGATCTGGTCATTACAGGGAGAAGCGGTGCATACTGCTTGTTTGGGCTGGTGAGCTGTAGCTATCACCCAATTGCTAATAAACAAACAAACAGAAGCAATGGTGGCAATTCCCCACTTATCACAGGGAAGGATCAAGATGAAGTCACATGAGGCTTCCAGGGCTACAGCATCACCTCAGTGCTAGGTTGGTAGCAGTATGTTTCCACATATGATAGACATGAGTACTCCGGGCTGCCGATCTCTCATTGATTTCTCCTCCACAAAGTAATTGGCAAAATAAAGCAGCAAACAGTACCATTTTTTGGTTCTCCCCAGCTCGCACATTTCAAACTTGGACCTTGAGATAAAAAAGTGATAAAAAAGGACATCTCTTTTTCCAAAGGAAAGGAAAAAAGAGCAGTCAAAAGAAAAACTTTGTAACATCCTTCTATGCAGAACTTCCCCAACCTGTCCCCATGGAAAAAGTGACCAGGGACCAGAGGGTTTATCCTGGTGAAAGAAATCTCAATGCAGTTAGGAAGCTTTCTATTGAAGAGGCAAATAGATAGGCAGTTGTTCTTACAAGAGGAGAGCTGAGAAAAGCCTTTTTAGGAAGTCAGCTGTAATAACTGGCTGAGATTTCTGCCAAGGATAGGAGGGTTGCTGGATGGCAGAAAATATCTTAAACTTGTTCCACTTTTACTAAAATAGCAAAAGGTTTTAATCAGAGGATGCAGAGGAAGGAAGAATAGAATGTGTCTCCTTTGGAAACTGAAGCTTCTCTCTGAATGATCTGTCTTCCCTGGACAGCCTGAAGACTTTTAATGGTGTGGAATTACAATGGTCATCATCCCTCAGCTTTGGCTGAGGCTACTGAAAGTTGCAATTTATCAACATCTGGATAGCTATACAGTAGATTAGGGATTAAAACATAATTATTACATGTAAATAACTTTTGTATCAAAGAATAAAATGTTTTGGTGTGGTGGCCCTGGAACCACATAATCCTTATGAAGCATTTGTGACAACCTGAATTTGAGTCTCCTAAATTAAATGAAAAGTAAATGTGTAAAGCAAAACAACATCAAGCCAACTCACAGAAGCAGTTTTTTCTTGCATTGAATGAGCAGCAAATTTGGCAACATGATTTATAATTGGAGAGAAGTTTGTTGGACCATAAAGACGAATCTGAGGCAAAGCCTGTCGATAGGCATCTATAATTCCTTGGATTCCTAAAACAAGGAAACAGCAGAATTACTTAAAAACTTTGGATACAGTACTGTACATATTTTTCAAATCTTTCAATAAAGAAATGGGAATAACAGTGTACTTGAATTAGGTTGGTTATTTACCTATATGTCTATGGAGATTCTCAGTCATCCAGATCATGGTTGCTTTTATCAGAAAGTCCAGTTGCCTCTTGAAAAAGCACTTTTGGGATTATTTATTTATAGATAGTTCTTGGATTATAAAGCAATTGAGACTCGGAACTCCAATCACTAAGCAATGCAGTTGTGAAGCATGACATAATGTGACTGTGTTGCTTAGCAAAGGCAATTCTGGCAGTTGTGGTTGCAGTCATTAAATGAAGACTGTGTGATGTACATGATCGCAATTTATGACTTCCTGCCAGCTTCCCATTGACTTTGTTTGTTAGGAGGCAGCAGGGAACATCAGAAATAGCTCACTGTGATGTAATGAAGAGACAAGTGCCTGATCGCAATCACATGACCGCAGAGAAACTGGAACAGCCAGAAATCCAAGTAGCTGTCATAAGTCACCCTCATTTAGTGCCACTGTACGTTTGAATGATTACTGAATGAATGGTTGCAACCTGAAAACTATCTGTATTCTCATTTCACTCACTCCCATTAGAATGGTGGTGAAAATACCAAATATATAATCTTTAAAGAGGAACGTGATGATAAAAACATTATTAACAATAGGATATTGTACTATGAGGTTGTGGTGGCTATCTTGCCTAAAGGCATGTTACTACAAACATGTCATTCAAAATTCAAAATTAAATTCTTACCTAAAACGTTTATGTAATTTTAATAAATTCTCCAATCCAAAGTATATACCGTATATACTCGAGTATAAGCCGACCCGAGTATAAGCCGAGGTCCTAATTTTACCCAGGAAACCTGG
>JANHJO010001000.1:21522-33768 GCA_032468235.1 Pseudoxyrhopus heterurus | reverse complement strand
AAGTCATCTGTGTACCAAGTTTGGTTGAAATTGCTCGAGCCGTTCCAGAGTTATGCTGGAACATACATACACACACACAGACATCCAATTTTATATATATAAAGATGTACCATAAAATACATACATACATACATACATACACATACATACATACATCTGGAGCATGAAAAAATCAAATATTAGATGGAATATTGTTATAAAATGGTATGTTGAAAAAGTGAAAACTCATTCAAACAAAGCTTAACTTCTGGTGGATGCATAGACACACCAACGTAGTTTTATTTGGTAACTATACAGAAGTGGCATCCCACTGCCTTCTGGGAAATTGCTCAATTTCTTAAGCTAGTCCCAGGGTTTCCTGGTAGTCTTCCATTCAAGTGTTAATCAGTCCTGGGTTGTTGGGTTGTTGTTTTTTCAGTTCAGGCAAGATCAGCTAGATGGTATATTAATTTACATTGTAGGTCTCAAAGCCCAATGGCTCAACTTTAGATTTTAAAGTATTTACATTTCTGAGAAAATGTTATCCTGTTCTTCCTGATGGGAGTAGACTGAGTGATGTTTTACTTATTAGTCATGTTGAACTAGCCCAGGGGTTTCAAACTGGCGACCCGCAGGCCGGATGCATCATGTGCAGGCCACACCCAACCTAGCTCTGCAAAGGCAAAAAACCATCATGATACGTCACGTGACATGATCAAGTTTGACACCTGTGCACTAGCCAGCTAAAATACTAGCCACCATCCTTTCAGGAAACTTATGCCTTTGGGATCACCAATACTTCCAGCCACTCCTATTTTGATTGTAAGGATAGGAAGGGAGGTGTATAGTTAAGCTTCTAATGGGCCCATCCTTACCAAAATGTTTTTCATTTGCCCTCTTAGTAGAATATTCTCCAATCTGAAACTCTCTAGAGGTAATCCTGGACATGCCAAGAGCAGTTCAAGATATTTTGAAAAACTCAAGTTGAAAAAGACTATGCTAATATGCTAATCAGAATATGCAACTGTACTTCAACAGAGATTTACGTAAATGAGCAAGCAAATGAGAAGCTGTTTGGTGTGATTGTTACCATACATGTAAATCATACATGTAAACTGCAAATATAAAAAAAGCAAAGAAACATAAAAGCCTGCATAAAGTTATTTGATTTTACACATTTCACGACCAAGAGGGATTTACTCTGGATGTTTGAAGAGTTTACACTCATGGCAGTTAAAAATTACTGGCATCTAAAAGCTATTTCATCATCAGCCCTTTAGCTGTGTCCAACCTACCGGCCACGTTATGGATCAGCGTTCTCCATCCCCTCTGACTTGCATCATCTCCTCCTGCCACGGTCATCCCCAAAGCTATTTAAATTTGACTATATGATTCAAATAGTTCAAAATAAGTTCCCTAAGCTATGCATTGCATGGAATCTTACTGGTGTGTATACACATTAATTCCTTTAGACTGACATACATGTAACCTTCAGTGTGACTTACAGACACCTCATCTTCTCGATATAGCCTCATGCTTTTTGTGCAAGATCATCACTACAAACATTAACAGCATCTCAATTTGTACCTAGATATTGACCATAATAAAGCCCAAAATTCCCATCATAAGTCATGATAAAGATAAGCCAAGGCATCAATAGGACTGAACTTACAGTATTAAACTTTTGCAGTGGTAATTAATGAATCAATGATTCCTGAGTGTTCTTTGCTGCAAACCAGCCCCAAAGGCCAAAAACTGGAGGGGGGGGGAAGCATCATAAATCACAGCCACATGACCATGGAACACTGCAACCAGCCACAAAAGTGAGTTAGTTGCCAAGAATCCAAAACGTTGAGTGGGTGTTTGCAGCCATCAGAACTCCAGAACTGGATCATATTTAGCTTTTTGGAGGCGGAGGGAGATGTTCCGATGTAATTCTGAATGGCCGCTAAGCAACTGGTAATTATGCAAGAACTACCTGTATTTATGTAAATATACAAGGCTTAATGGGACCCCTAAGTGTGTGTGCAACTGGAGCATCACAGCCAATCCTACACATATCTGTAAAAAATTCCTATTCCACCCAGTATTTCTCAGGTAAAAAAATGCACAGAATTGTATCTTAAATCATTTCATTTATTTTTATTAATTTTTTAATGTTGCCCATCTCCTCTACATCTCACCTCTCACTACCATGTTATCCTAACTCTTAAAACTCTCAATTGTGTTTTCAAAAAAAAAGATACATACATTAGAACATAACTGCTACTACTATACTGCAGGAATATCACATAGTTTCCCAGAAATATGGGGATAAGAATGAACTAGTTCTTGGGGATGACATATGTTCAACCACAGCACCATCCCAATAATCCAGGGCAAAACATTAGGATTTGATTTGATTTATATAATGTTTAGGAACTCAATGGGGACAAAGTATGTATACAGAAAATATTTGAACCAGAAACAATGGCTGTAATTTTTTAGATTGGGTATTCCATTGCCAAGTCACAATTACATTAATATTCTGCTTTCTCAATAGTTTTCTAAGGATAATAATCATTTGGATCATTTGCATGATTAGTATACACATCCCTGTAGTTGGCATTGCTTATAATTATAATGATGATTGTAGCTTCATCAATTATATACTGCAAAACTACTTGGTGTTCCCAAACAGGCACCAAAACAATTATGCAAAACAATCTGGTGATTCATGTTGTAACATGGATTTAGAAGAGGTTTCTTTCTTTTAATATTAAACCTTTTTAAGATAGTAGGCTGCAATCTCTTGATTCATGTTTGATCTGGTCAGGCAGGTCTTCCTTCCTTCCTTCCTTGTATTTTTTGATATACTCTACAGTATTATGTTGGGAAGTCTGGTGTGAATGGAAGATAATTTCAGATATTTGAAGAGATATTCTCTATGAGTAACAATTTAGTAGGTTGGGTCAAATGCTAAGCTAAAAAATTCTTGTGAATAAAATAATTCTATTTTATAGTGGAATAAAGATATTTCACATATACACAAAGATATTTCTGATCAGTAATTTAAAAACTAATTCTTTCTTATATTTAAGAAATCCGAGTCTCCCATAAGTATGTTTCTAGTCGCTATTTCTAGGTCTCAAGTCAAATTATTAATAGAAAAGAGAAAGATGATTGAAAAAAAGGAAACTACTCTGTTATAGCATGCTATTCTATCCAGCAACTATGGAACAGATTCTTCCTTAGTACAAATTTTTAACCAAAACGCCATGAAAATGTGCCACCCATGGATAAGCTACAACATAAAAACCCTTTTATGTTTATCCATGGATGGGCTTGCCTGCCAGCATGAATACTGATATAAGTATAGAACTACTATATATACTTGCTAATAAATTCATTCATGGATAAGCCTAAACTTGACTTTTGGGGGAGTTATTTGGTACCAAAAATTCTCAGCTTACCCACAAACATAGTTAATAGTTAGGTTGTATTAAGGGAATAAAATGTACTAAGGTGGTAAAATGTATGAAACGTCAGTTCCTTTAAATCTTTTTGAGAGTTTAGTTACATATAAATACAGTAATATTACTGTATTGTTTGACCTCAGAAATGGTGGTATTTTCTGAAATGTGCAGCGCTTCCAATGAATTTGTTAACAAATCCAGCATACTTGGCAATTCTTTCTCATGTTATGCATTATTTATTAATCAGAAGTTTCATTGTCTTTATTCAACTTTATTTGATTTTTTTTAAGATTTTGGTTTAAATACAAAACATATTTCCTGTATTGCATTTATTTTCCAAAATTAAACAGCAGGAAAGGCATCATAATTCTGAGTTTGCTATGCATTCATGCATCACCAGAATATAAGATCTATCAATGACAATTACTCACTTTGACATCACAGTAAAAACACTTATAGAACAAGTAAAGATCTCAAGATGTTTCAATTCATACTTTTATTTTACAGTAATTTGAGTCTTTAAACAAATTTTCAGTATGTGAAATGCATAAAATATGAACAGCAGCTTTATTTAGCAAAACAAGGCACTATTGTATATTCTCTCCATTATACCTGAATGTAACTGCCATGAAATAAATAACTTTGAATTAACCTTAGAAGAGATTTCTGAGATATGAAAAATGGAATATTTACACGATCTGGGTTCTCCTCAAGCCTTTCCTTAACTACATCCTACTGTGGGTCCTCTTTTAGATTAGCCGGGTTAACTAGGTGATACCACCTGCTGGGCATTCTATAATTAATATTTCTTACTAAACTGCTTATACCTTTTCTCAATTCTGATTTTCAATTGCATTTCAAAAAATGACCAGTTACATTTCTCATTTCATTAGTTTCAGCAAATCTAATTATGTCTATTTGCAATGAATTTTATATTTACTTCCTTTATAACTTTGGAATGAATTTTAATTTGTTTAGCTGCATTACTAATATATAGTAACATCAAGAATAAGCTGTGAATAGTGGGATAAATAAACTTTCACTGTGCTCTTACATGGGGGGGGGGGGGGTGTATATATATAATTTCAACTGAAGCCAGCAATATCCTTCACTCACTTGGTATTACAAGACTGGCGGAAGCCAGGGGGAGGAGTCAAGCAGGGAATTAGCCTAGAATTGTTACACAGATACAGGGAGTTCAATCTCCTCTCCCCCCACAAATGAATTCTGCCGAATCTATGCAGTCTGATTCAGGTGCAGACCGCAAGTCAAGGAAGGTTCCTGTGAAATAAGCATGAGCAATAAAATAGCTAATTGAACACTTCACATGTGGATCTGATTGTTTGCACCTAACATTTGGTTACATTTATGTGTTCTATTTGTGCACATATTTGATAGTTTTTACATAGGTAGTGTTATTCTCCTGATCTTTCCAATTTTATTTTCTGTTATTCCCAAACTTGTATAGGATAAGCATGGGACATTTTACATGTCTACATGTTATATATGTAGTTCTATAATTAATTCATAGTTTAATATTTAACTTTAATATAATTAAATTTTTGTAATTAATATATAGGTATGTAATTACATATCTCCAAGACAATGAGGCAGGGAAACTACTAAGAAGGTAATCCCTGTATTCTATGTAAGATACATTAATATAAAGGTAAAGATAAAGGTTCCCCTCACGCATACATGCTAGTTGTTCCCAACTCTAGGATAGGACATTAATATACACAGCTATAATTCCACTTTTATTACCTAGAAACATTTAACTATTCCATCTTGGAGATAAGTCTTCATTTAAAAATAAGTGTCTATTACTATATTATAAAATTTAGTAAATGAGATTGTTAATTATGCAATCCTTCTAATTTAACTGAGGAACTTGACTGCAACCAAACATTAGCCATTTGGCTTGGCATTATTTTGGGGTAATAAAACCAAAAGCCAGCACTGAATATATGCATCTCAGCTGAATTTGGGAAGAAACAGGCTTGTTTATTTCACTAAGTCAACTATAATGCTTGTGCCATGTTTTAAAGCTCATCAATTGTAAATTTACTCAAGATTTTTATTCTTCGTAAACAAGGAATCCACCAGTATACTAGAATGAATGCAACAAAATTGGGAACTGAAAAGTTTTAATATTACGAAATTGTCATCAACAGTATTACAGAGAATACCCCGTTTTATTGAACATATATGCCAATGGGGTCCAAAGACATGTATCTAATCCACACTTTCACCGAATGGAACAAATGAAGCTTTACAACTCTGAATTTCCAATAATAACTAAATTAAGCTAAGATTTAGATGATGCCAAAATATTTGGTATTATTTATAGCTGGTTTTTATTTCTTCCCACCTAGGAAATTAAACTGGATCTCCCTTAATATCTTATTTTAAACAAAATAGTAAATATATTTTCTAAAAACTAAATTAGTAACTCACTGAATTGTGGATAATAAGTGGAACACAGGATCTAAAGATACAATATAGCAGCTGTAATGTTTTTTTCCTGGGCAAAACGCAAAAACTGTTTGATAAGGCTTCCCTTGTTATGACACCATAGCTCTAGGTTAAATAATAAATATTACCTGTAAAAAAATGTCAAAGAAAAAAAGCCACCTTCCCTGAGACGACAATAATTATTCATTCACTATGAAAAAGCTACATATATTGAATATGCATTTGCTGCATATTTGAGAACTATGTCCATTTTTTTCCATCCTAATCTCCTGCAATAGTATGTTATATTTTGCAAAGCATGTATAAAAATAGCTTTTAAAAATATAAATAGGACATAACCAAAATAAAAGTTCTTGATAAAGACAACTATTTTGCATTTTAATGTTTCTAAAAAAAAGTTTATAAACTGCACATACAGGGTTATAATATATATTGGAACATATACTTTTGCAGCAGACAAGATATTCTGCACATTAAGATTATCACCAAAGAATGCTTTCTAGACACATTCTACTTGAGAAATATCTTCGATAAACATCAATATGTTGATTCTGGGCGTCAATGACATCTTCAGTTTCCACTTGTGAAGGTAAGTATATCCACTTCCATTAGTTCTGAAGAAAATAACTGCTGCTCAATTTAGATTCATGTTGAACGTTTATCATTTAAAAACTCAAAGAATATTACCTAGGCTCATCTAACTAAAAAAATATCAAAGTCAGCATGTATTTTTAGCATATTTTCCATAAACTGTGATTCATTTTTAGCTGTTTTCTCTAAAAAGTCATATTTCAAATACACCATATTCTATTTGAGATAACACCTGTAGTACAAGTAGTCCTCAATTTACAACAGTTCATTTAGTGACCGTTAAAATTACAACATCACTAAAAAGTGACTTATGACCATTTTTCACACTTATAACTGTTGCAGCACCCCATGGTCACATGATCAAAATTCAAAGAGTTGGCAACTGACTCACATTTATGACAGTCAGTGTCCTGGAATCATGTGATCCCCTTTTGCGACCTTCTGACAAAGAAAGTCAATAGGTAAACCAGATTCACTTAGCAAACATGTCACTAACTACTGCAGTGATTCACTTAACAACTGTGGAAAGGAAGGTTGTAAAATGTGGCAAAACTCACTCAAGAAATGTCTCCTTAGCAACATACATTTTGGGCTCAATTGTGGTCATGAGGACTACCTGTATTTCATCATTCCTATCTGAATAAGAATTGACATTTCTTAAAAAGAAATGCTCACCTGCCAATTACTTGGTGGACAAGAAACAACTTTTTAGATGTTTTTCTAAACAGTTTGTGGTTGGGATAGAAAGCTGCCACCAAAGGCAACACACAGTAGATCTATATGTACTTAAGATAAGCAGCTAAGCTTGCTACTTAGAGCTACTTAGAGGTAGGGTAAACTTGAGGAATACAAAAGTAAAGGAAAGCTGAAACCTTTATATTAAAGTAAAGGAAACCTTTTTTTTTTCAGATGCAAGACAAATGCAATTTAATGTGTCTGCCCAATACAGATAAAAGTATTGGGTAATTTCTCAGATGTAACACACAGTTGGCATATATTAATTTTGCGAAAGGTTTTCAAAACTAGTTGTTGATGAGTTGAGTTAGCTCAGGTCAATCAATTCTTTCTTTGTAAGTTAAATTCTAAATGATTTTCCCTAAGCAAGTACAAGATTAAAATGCCATTATTCTTAGCATGTTGTTGCATAGCTTTGCAATAATTTTATTGGGTCTGTATCAATTGCAATGTATTACTTTTGTTGACCAAATTACGACAACTCAGTGGTTGAACACACAATTTCTTTATAGTATCAATAAAACTACACTTATGCATTAATTATTATAATTATAATTTTGATTATAAAAGTTAATGGAAAGTTATATGCATAGCTCTACTTAAAGCCACAGAAAATATAAAGAACAAGTGATTACACCTAAAGAGTTTTGTTTAAAAATGTTCTCACTGGCCAAGACATAAATCTTTGCTGGAGTGGCAGAATGTCCCAGGGGACTAGAAGGCATACAGTAAGCAATGGCTGTTTTGTAGCTGGTCATGACAAATCTTTTGTGAATGTGTAGATTTCTCACCTTTTCTCAGTACATTTACAACATATCTTTCATTGTGCCCACTGCCTGACTATTCAATTTTTTGTTGGGGACAAAATAATATGTCAACGAATATTGTCTTTGATTTTGAGCCATGGTGGTACAGCAGTTAAAATGCAGTACTCCAGGCTATTTCTGCTGACTGCCAGCTGCCTGCATTTTCGCAGTTCGAATCTCACCAGGCTCAAGGCTGACTCACCCTTCCATCCTTCCGAGATCAGTAAAATGAGGACCCAGATTGTTGGGAGCAATATGCTGACTCTGTAAACTGCTTAGAGAGGGCTGTAAAGCACTGTGAAGCGGTATGTAAGTCCAAGTGCTATTGCTATTGGTTTTGTCTAATTTGTATTGTCTACAAAATCCAATAATCTTGTAACTTTTTAGATAGCAGTACTTGAAGAAAATGAATCCAACATCATTACTGTAAAGAACTTTCAAAACAGGCAACTCACAGGAATATGGAAAACTACATTCTTTGTTCCTGTTGCCATTCAAATTTCTTCTTCTCAGGGAATAGAGTATTTATAACTATTGCAATGTATTTGCTCTGATGACTGTGAGACAATTATTAGAAATCTCTTTATTAATTTTAAATCTGAATAATTTAAACCTATAAATTATAGTCCAGTATTTTATTGAACTTGAGCAAAGTTCAACTATCCAATTCACAAAGTAATTTATGAGACCACCATATGTATAGATTCAAGTGCCTTAGATGTCTATAAAAATGATGTGAAAAATACCAATTGCCAATCAATCATATACTAGAAGTTTCACCTACCTGAAACTGATTTATATATGATTTATATTCAATAGTGTATCCTCTGGAATCTTTAAATTAATAAGTACAAAATAACACCATTTTCTATAATAGATACCACTTTGGTAAAATATTTTGTAGTCATATTTCTTGTACAAAGCATTTTGACAGGGATGTAGTTTAATATTAATGTTAACTGGTTTTCTTTATTCTTTATGCTTCAGTGTCTGAAGTGTAGCATTGTACATAAAGTTATAATTGTAGTTTTACTGCAATGAATGCAAAAACATTATTAAAATCTGAATAATTCAATAAACCGCCATGCTAGGTTTCATCTTAAAAGAGTGCAAAATTTCAGTATTTTAATTTATTTCTAATATTTGTAAGCCACCCAGAGTTGCTTTCAGACCAAATGGGCAGCACATAAATCCAATAAATAAATATTTTAAAAGGGATTTCTGATTTCTTGAAGTATATATGTATTTGTGTGTGTGTGTGTGTGTGTGTATCAACATTAATAAAACTCATGACATAACTGAAATTCTAGGATGGGTTAGTAAATAGGTATTGCATCCTAGTTTTAGTTGAGAAACTTTGAAAACCATCATCCCTGATAACTGACATCTTGCTTTAGTTGAAGATATTTTCAGTAATGTACACTGTGAGTTGAGCACTAACAATGTCATATTTCTGCACACAAGAAGTACAGATTGATTTTAGAATCAAGCATCCAGTACTCCAAACAGAAATAATGTAATTGATGGGATGGGACAAATTAAAATCACTAGGCTGTTATGATTATGTCTAAACTGCTTGCACTTTATTATTATTATTGGGGTGGAGTTTGTGTGCTGCACCCTGACTGTAAGCATGGCAAGCAAAAACAAGTAAGATTAAAAGTTGTTCAAGTTTTAAATGGCTATAAATTTGATTTTGGCTTGTCACACATTTCTGCAAGTATTGAAAAAAAACAAACCCATATTTTTCACTTAAGATGTAAAGTTCAGCACCATTTCCCATTTAAATCTGACCTCTTCACTAACACTTGGAAGTACAACTAGTCTTACCAACATCAAAAAGTTGGAACTAATTGTTAACACTACTTGTCTTAACAAAGCTACTCTAACAAAACCCCTAAATAAGACCTCCCAAACAGGTATCACCATTGTTATTCCTTCTAGGTAGGTCTTTTGTCACTATCATGCCCATTGGAAGACCAGGTATTTTTCAGTGAGGATGTCCTTGGCCACAAGCTTCACAATGCTGATCTGCACATTATACACAGCTCAAAATACTTCTCATAATGTACCAGTTCTATTTAATTTGTTAATCCCAAAGAACTGTCAAAACTGATATAGAAGAAAAAGGCTTGCTCTCAATTTATAAACATACCAATTAAATTGGAGGGTTATTTCCTACTAAGAAAACACTTTTTTCAGCTTTGATTCAACAATATTCCTTAGACAGAATCACTTACGAAACAAGCATTGTTTCTAGAAGTATTTCTGCATAATTTTTCCTACCTATGTTATAGTTTAGAGAGCTAATTTGGTGTAATGGTTAAGGTACTGGCCTAGAAACCAAGAGACTGTGAGATCATTAGGCATGAAAGCCAATTGGGTGACTTTGGACCAATCACTCTCACTGATCCCAACCCAACTTACAGGGTTGCTGTTGTAAAAAAATAGGAGCAGGAGTAATAAGTATGTGTTCAATGTGCGCATTATATAATGAATTGAATGTCTTACTGTTTAACTGCATATGCCACTTCCCCCCCCCGCCCCAAATACTCACTGACTTATCGTAATAATTACAATTGAAGGACTGCCTTAAAATGGCATCTAAAAAGAATTTACAAAAATATTTTCTAAAATGTTTGTATTGATCCAATACTGGGCATGCATTTTAAATCTATTTATGGATAATTGTGTCTGAAGTATCTGAATACCTACTCCAATAAAAGAACCAGAGACTAATTGCCAGATTTGGATAACATTCCAATAATAATTTGATACAAGCAACTCATATTGAAATTCGTGATGTAATGTGAAACATACAAAGAAACCTTTAACTGGATCAAAGATGCCAAGTGGTGGCTTAATTTCATAACTAGTTGGGTTCACATGTTACAGGTAGTCCTTGACTTACAACTTCAATACGGACCAGAAAATTTATTAAATGGTACACTCATTATGTGAAGCATCACACGATCACACTCAATTTTAAAACTTTTTGTGCTGCATTTCTGAGGTAAATCACCATGATAATTAAATAAGATATCATGTAACTATAACTTGCAACTTTTCCTGCTGAGTTTCCATTGACTTTGCTTGTCACAAAATCACAAATGGCCAATATGTGACCACAGGACATGGCAACATTGTAAGTATGCAACATTTGCCAAGTGCCAAATCACTTGAGGGTGGGGACAGTGTGACAGTTAAGTGCAAATGCTGGTCATTAGTCACTTTTTTCAGTGCCATCATAACTTTGAGCAGTTGCTAAAGAAATAGTTATAAGTCGACGGCTACCTGTATATACACTAATAATAGTGTATATCACTAATAAACAAATTTTGATTAAGCAAAAACAGCTGGGTTCATAAAGACCAAATCAAAATGATGATTAAATTACCTAGTTAGGGTAATGAAATGTCTGCAAGAAACCAACCATGCTCAGAGAGCACTAAGGACCCTTTGAGTCAAAATCAAACAAAGCATGTTAGAAACTAGTCAGCTCCTGATGTTTAGAATATATTCAATAGTGAAAATTAAATTATATTCTAGGTTTTACCACATTCCCAAAACATGACCTGGAAAAAAGAGAATCAACTATTGCCAGCTATTTAAAATTGTTTTTCCTATCTTTTTATTCTCCTTTATGCATTAGTGCCTATTAGCCGTTTTCTCCTTAAATCTTATGTTTGTTGTGAAATCTTGGTTCTAAATAAAACTTTCTGTAACTACACATTTAACAGATTGATCACGTTATATCTGTCTGCTCCCCACTGGATTGTAATCCATAATCACTTTGGAATAAACTCATTTTTCCTCATGTTGTTTAGAAAAGCATCACGTATACCAATGGGGCAAGATTATACATTTTTGGTCTATACCAACAAGAATATTTTAAAATAGAACTGTTTGAAAAAGCTACAAACGTCTTAATAAAATTTACAAAAATGCATTAGAAGCGTATTCATATGGTGCAGTTAAAATCAATTTTTAATGTTTTCTATATTTTAACATACACTTTATTATTTATTTATTTTTCATATTTGTATGCCTCCCAACTCCCTAGGAACTTTGTTTTCTGAAAATCTTCACGATAGTAATAGCATCAGACATAATATCCATCTGTGCTTGTTAAGAGCCTTGAATGGTGCAGCGGGCTAAACGCTGTACTTAAAGTAATTAAGTTTCAGCTCCCAGCTGCCTGCAAT
>JANHJO010000995.1:202921-217609 GCA_032468235.1 Pseudoxyrhopus heterurus | reverse complement strand
CTTGAGCCTGGTGGGATTCGAACTGCTAAATTGCAGGCAGCTGGGAGCTGAATACTTAATTACAAAGTATAGCATTACTTAACCCGCTGAACCACCAATCAAATAAGTGATTTCCAGATAGAATGTGGAATCATATGTGAACAAAAATGATTTGACTGCTGTTTTCTTTACTTGAAATAGGGAAACTCTGTTCCATGTAAATAAATTCATCTACCAAGTGTATTATTACAGGAATTCTCCCTTTATTATTTCAATAATATGTATTACAGTTTTATAGTGTGTTTGTGTGATTAGTTATGATAGTACTGTCATTTATGTTAAAGGAGCAATTTTATCCTCAAAATGACTAGGAAGTGCTTTGTTAATAAACAATTTATTCATAATCATTTGCCAAAAACCAATCAGGTATAAAAAAAATTATTTTTTACATTTTGCAGAGCTTTTGCCAAAATGGCTTCAGGTCCGGCTATGTATGGAAATAGTGCAGCAAAATCATTGGGGTGAGTTCCAAATGTGTTTTGTTGCTTCTGGCATCCTATGTTGTAGTTTCAGTCTAAAATATTCCCCACACAGGTTGAATAAGAAAAAAATGCAATAAAACAATGGAAAGAAGCTGATTGATATTCTTATATCCATGCTTGGGTAATAGAAACTATTAATATGATTGCCACACAATTGGACTACTTCAAGACATTCTACATACATTTGGAAACAAGTTGAGTGCAGCAAATTTCTAGAATGCACAGCCAAGCTCCCAGCAGGACAGTCCTTCAAAATAAATCTAAAGTCATCACACTGCTTACCAGTAGGCTTCCAGGCCCATTTCAAAAGGTTGGTTGCCATCTATAAAATCCTAGTTGGTGTAGCACTGGGATACATTAGATACCCTCTTGCCAACATTAAATTAGCCCATCCAGTCTAAACTTTTTAAGCAGGTCTGCTGAGAATTCCATATGATAGGCACTTGGGAGTGAGCTATGCAGCAGGCTTTCTCTGTAGCAGCCCCCTATTTTGAAACAGTCTTTCCTCTGAAACAGGGAAAATCTCAAATTCCCTATTAGAATTTTGTAAGCTGGTGAAAACAGAGTTTTCAATTTGTCTTTGTCCCAAGCTGATGGTGGATGTTCATCTTGAATATGCACCGATGCTACTGTTTTTGATTATTTTGTTACTGGCATGCTGTTTTATTTTTACCTGTTAACTGCTCAAAGTTTAGTTGATTAGGGCAATTTACTAATATTGCCAAATCAATCAAGAAATAAATAACAGCAATATATTTTGACATGCAGACTCAGTACTAAAGGTTTGTTACTTAAGTATGTGGACACAAACCAAATATTTATGATGTGCATTTTGTTTCAGTCTTTTCTCACGCGTTATGAATACTGGATCCCAGTTTGTGATGGAAGGAGTCAAAAATTTAGTACTAAAGCAGCAGGTATGTTTTTACATTAAGTATATTCATTATTTTTGAATAAACATATACCCAAGACTACAGACTTTTCAGACTGGGATAAACAGGGATAAACACCAGCATTTCATAAATTGCATGTGTCCCAGTTAGGCTGCAATACCTAGCATGCTTAACAAAGTGAATAGAATTAAATTGACTTGATCAGAATTGAACTGACTTAACCCTGTGTGGAAAGGTTCCATTTCAGTTCTGTGCTTTGTGTGACATTCTCTGGCTCTTTGAAATAATACAGATATTAATGTATGGTAATTTAATTGCATTTTCATAAACTCCATTTTTTTTTCTAGAGAAGTTTGGTTCTCCACTATTTCATCCAGCTCAGCTTTTGGATTGTCCTGATTTTCTCTTGTTACATTTGTATTCTGCTTCTCTAGTTTATATTGCTAATAATACATAAAAAGAGTTTCTTGAAATAATGTTTTAATATTATCACAAATTCCTGGGAGACTTGATTAAAATAGCCAGGTTATAATTATTAGAATTATTAGAAAAATTTAAAAAAATCTTTATAAAGAAAATAAAAAAGGGAATACTTTTTCCATCAAGAAATGTTATCCAAATTATGCAACTCAAGATGTCCACCTTTTCATTTTGCTGCTACTTTGACAGCATGCAGAATATCAAAGCAGAGTAACAGGGCAGATTTCTTAGTATTCCAGAAATTGTCTTTATTAAAGCTAATGCAACTTCATATTTTAAAAGATGTGGGGGGGGAAAGAAGCAAAGTAGTGTTATCCTATCTTTGAATTAGAAGCAGCATATCACTTAGTGATTATACATACTTTATCTATGCAATAACAAATACTTTCTACAGATTACAAGACATGCTTTGGTTTTATAAGTACCTGTGACTGCACAAAAGGCTAAAACAGTAATCACAAAATTTAGACTATCTGAAGTTGCATTTGTTGAAGCATAGCTGGCTGCATCCATAAAGAAAGATTAGAAATGTGTGGTTATTGTTACATGTATTTAGTGGTGAATAGCATACTTGAATTACACACTTCATTAAAAAAGTATTTTTTAATTTGTTCTACATTATATTTCTGCTTCATTAATAAAGCAGGATGTTGCAAAATTGTATACATTTATTAATGTCAGTATTACCCACCAAGCTTAATTTTAAAAAGCAATGCCCTTTTTAAAAAATACATAAGAGTACATCTCCATTATCTGTTATATTTGTTCTATCATAAAGTCTGAAATGGTCAAATGTTTTTTTTAGGGGAGCAACCATGAGGGAATTGTTTTCAAACCACATGATGATTCAAAAAGAATTATCTAATGATAATAGAACTAAATAATTATCTGAGTATGTATTACTGTTTTAAATTGCTTGCAACTTTTTTTATAGAATCTTCCAGCGACCCGCATTTTAGATAACCTTATGGAGATGAAGTCAAATCCTGTAAGTATAGATAATGAAAAATTACAGTAGATTGAATTATTATATTCCTAAAAATTATGGTGCTCTTTCAAATACTATCCATGTAATACAATAGAAATAAAATCATGGAAGTTCCTGTATGAACCACTTCAGACTGTCATAGAGTTAACAGATGCAAAATGCTAAATAATAGGTAATCTTCAGCAATCCATTGTTTTCCAGAATAATTTCAATTCTCTTCTTGGTTGTTTTGTTCAGACTTTAAAGATACCAGAATCTATCCAAGGTGGTTGAATTATTTAGATATCAGATAGAATTTTGTAAGTTTAGTAATGCCTACAGGCATTGGAGTGCACTATAGATATAAGTTTTGAAATCAAAGGTGAATCCCCCAAAGATCATTTGGCTTGTTATGCAGCTTACAATTTTTTTAAAATATAGAAAGTGGTAGAATTAATATTTTCTTCTTAAAAGGCCATAAACAAAATTGATCTATTTCTTTTTTTCTTGCTTTGCAAAATACTGAGCATAGAAGCAGAAAAACGCATTGTAGTCATCAGTGCTAATATTGAATTGATTATTTTAAAAAAGAAGGGAAATATTTTTATATAACAATGTTAAATCCAAAAGTGTCCTAATATCTCACACCTTATAAACAAACTTCATTTTGTTTTAAATATAGAATGAAAGAAGAAAGATTTTGATGGCTGTAATATTTGAGCATTAGTTATAAATATATTTTCAAAACAGAATAGATTATGAGTACAAAATGTACTTTGTGGAAATTCAGTAACATGAAGCTTGAAAACTAGGTCTGTTTATCATTTTATATTGCTTCAAATAAATATATGAATAGTATGTTTTGAAAGATTTAGCAACTACGAATGTCATGTCTCACAATTGAGTGGCAGCTACAAGAGATATTTTAGTTCTTTGACTGAATAATATTTTCAGAATATTTCAGTGAAATGTAAATATATTGGGAAATAAAAAATAAGATAATAAAAATGTGTTCCAACCAATTTTCTCTTTCAATAGGAGACAGATGACTATAGGTATTTCGACCCTAAAATGTTGCGAGGTAGTGACAGGTGAGTTTGATACTAAGTTACTTAAGGTTTGAAAAATGGCAATGTGCAGACATTAATTAGTGTAAAAATATGCAATAACATAAAAATGTGATATTCCATTTCACAGTTCATATTAAATATTTGAATATCTATTGTTTGGGCATATTTTACCTAGTTTACTTATTTGTTCTTTTAGTTACTGCTCTTGTTGAACAGTTTGCTAAATATCCAAAAAAAATGACTATGAAATGTGCTACAGGCAGTCCTTGACTTACAACAGTTCACTTAGTGACCATTCAAAGTTAACAACAGCACTGAAAAAAGTGACTTATGACCATTTTTCACACAGCATCCCCAAGATCACATGATCAAAATTCAGACACTTCACAACTGGCTCATATTTATGACAATTGCAGTGTGGCAGGGTAGTGTGATCACTTTTTATAACCTTCTGACAAGCCATGTCAATGGGGAAGTCAGATTCACTTAACAGTCATGTTACTAACTTAGAAACTGTAGTGATTCACTTAACAACTGTGGTAAGAAAGGTCGTAAAATGGGGTAAAATTCATTTAACAAATGTCTCACTTTGCAACAGAAATGTTGGGCTCAATTGTGGTTGTAAATTGAGGACTACCCGTATAGGCAGAAAGCCAGCTGTGTGACCCTGTCAGTCATTCTCTCTCAGACCCTGCCAGTCATTCTCTCTGAGCCCTACGAAGCAGGCAATGGCAAACCACATCCAAAAATGCTACCAAGAAAAAACTGCACAAACTTGTTCAAGCTATGACTAGGAATAAACTTGAGTCAAAGGCACCCTCTAAAAAATAATCTAAGAAATTGCCTATTTTTAATGTGAGAGAACTTGACCAAGAGCAGTTAATTTAAACTTAGCATATATTTAGAAAGTGGCATAAAGGAAGAAACAGAAGAAGAATGTGTACAGATAGATACAAAATTTGTCCAGTAAAACTGGGGTAAATAATTACTGGGGAGTGGGTAGCACATTTGGAATGTGGTATGCATGCTAAGACATGCACAGTCAACAAATTCACATTTATCAACAAAAAAAAAGTCCCTAGGATGTTCTCTGACATTCCAGTGTGAGGTCTATATGATGCTGAATGCTAGCAGTTTCCTTTGAAGAATTTCAGCTTCCTATTAATTAATTATTACAATGATTGTTTAAAAGTTGGGCCTAGTAGGAATCTTAGGGGAACTGGACATTTTATGTTTAGTATATTTCAGGTTATTTTTCATTTTTGTTTATAAATGCCTTGTTTGATTTGGTTTAAATCACAGCTCAGTTCCACGAAACAAAAATCCATTTCAGGAGGTAAGACTTGTTCATGTTTTTTTCACACAATTGGTGACAAAAATTGGCTTTAAGTATTTAGTTAAGAAAATGTATATGGCCACCAACTCATTCACAGCAACCGACTCCAGGTGGCTTACATGGATAAAATGTAATAACTGTTAGTTATTTTTAAGAGAAAAATAAAATTATTAGTTTGATCACAGTTTTATTAGTTACCTAAAAATGTATAATCCTTCTAACTTCAAAAAGTTGAGTAAGCATTCCTAATCCTTTTTCTTTCCTTAACTTGTACAGATTTCATGATAATCTTAACATAATACCCTGTTTTTAAATTTATTTTCTTAAGACTCACTTACCATCAGAAATGTGATTATGAACAGGTATATCTAATGAGTAGTACAAATAATAATTACCAAAAATAACACCATTACTTTCCAGAGAAGTGGATGACACCCCCCCTTAAAACATTCAAACTGCGGCTTTATGCATTTCTCTTCACTGCAGCCAAGTTCTACTATAATATCCATGTGTAGATAATCGGGAAGTTACCAAAAGTTGAAGATAGAAGCCAAAAATAACATTTTTTCATTGTCTGCTGCTCATTGAGGGGTTTTATATCTTAATGAAGTATACCAAGAAGACTTTTAATTTGAGATATAGTTGAAAGTTGTCTTGCAAAAGCGTTAGCCCTGCAGGGTAGTCCAGAGAAGAAGTACATCCAAGGGTGTGCTAGTTCTATCTTTATTGTAAGGTTACATTAACAAAATCTTGCAAACTGAAAGTATTTCTCCCCTCCTTTCCTTTTTGTCTTCAGACAATTAGGGAGGATCCCTTTCTGAAATGTTTCCCATGCCATCCTTTTTTCTTTGGGCTGAGACATCTTTTATATGCCAATTGTCCCCTCTGGGTTCTCTCTGCTGTCTCCCAAGGTCATTCACACTTACCATTACAAAAGCTACCTTAGTGTTACTACCAAATAAATAATCATCTCTTCTCTAACAATAGCCTGAATTTTATCCAGATATTAAAATCCTTTCTTCCATTAGGCTAGAATGAACTATTTTGCATCTTGCGTATATTCTAAACTCTAGGGTGTACTAATACCTATGGTAAAAAAAAATTCCTTTAAATCTTAGGCAATTGTATTTGTAGTTGGAGGTGGCAATTATATCGAATACCAAAACCTTGCTGATTACATAAAGGTATGTACGTGCCGTTTCTTCAGATGGTTGCTTAGGGTTACATTTCTGTTTTTCTTTTCCTTGACATATTATCTCCAATAATAGGTGGGCTATGTGAAGCTCTGTTCTTTTCAACTGAAGATAGAAAAAAATATATGCACAGTTTTTCCCTTTACTAAACTGAACAAAAATTTAAAATGTCCATATTAATATGTACAAATAGAAATAATGGGGTGGCTAATTATAAGTTTTTCTCCTACCAGCCTCCTTAATATTTCCATACTATGCATAACAATTATTTTTTCTATAAATTTATAGAATATGGCATATCATGAAAGCTTTATTTATTGTAAAATAGACCTTTAACATTTATGATACCTCTGCTTTTTGTATTTACCTTCAGTTTTTCTTTCCAATTTCTGTATTTCATTAATGTCCCAAGTTTGATAATTGATCATTATTTTTTTTAAAGATAATGTAATGTTCACGATAATTTTTATGATTGCACCTTTGATAATAACCATGTTATAATTTCATAATGTATGTAATAATTTTATTGTATTGATGCAGTATAAGTTATTGTGTTGATAATATAAACCAATATAGTAAACTACAGACTCTCAGGGGGAGGTATTTTCAAAGACACCAAAGACTTTGTTATATTAATGTTCATTTTTAAATTCCAACTCCTAGCATAGAGTTCAAATTCAGCCACTCTTTAATGGCTTTAAATGTTTTTGCATTTAACTGAATTGTAATTAAAATTAAATGCAATAGGCTCAGAAAATTCCCCAAAGCATTCTACTATTCATTCCCCTCTGAAAAGATATTACTCACTGCTATAACTTATCTCTTGATTTACCCAAGTGTTTAATGAAGTATAAGTTTCCAGACATCTCATTTATTTCTGCTTTACATTTTATGTTATCCATGTGTTGGCTGATAGTACTGTGGATGATGTGATGATGAGCTATATGCTGTATAACAAATAGACATATTTCTTTTACATGGATGCATTAACTTAACCCCCTACCCCCATAAACTATGCCTTATTGCTTGTTATGACTAAAACAAATGAAATTACAGATTGTGTCTGCACTGCGGTTCTTCAATAGCCTATTTGCTGAAGTTGCTGAATTGATACTGTGTCTCATGCTCTCTTAGTTTAAAGTAATTAACAATGTCTTAATAAAATTACGTTTTTTCATAGGGCAAACAAGGTAAACATGTCTTGTATGGCTGCAGTGAACTCTTTAATGCTGCACAGTTTTTAAAACAGGTAAGATTTAAATTAAAACAATTTTAAAATACATTAATATGCAATCATATAAAATATGTTAGTGAATGTATTCTAGCAGTTAATATGTTTTATCTTAGACTCATTCCTAGAAGACTCAAGATTGATCTAACAAGGTGCTCAGCACTGATATAAAGGAAGCAACAGGCATATTCCTATTTTATTATAGGCCGATGTGTCATTGTGTTCAAATCAATAATTAGTCTCTTGTGAGAACCTGTTCAGGAAGAGGCGCAGTGGCTCAGTGGCTTAATGACGCTAGAGATGGTCTCTGCTGCAGTGGTTCAAGTTTTAGCTCCTGTCACTTGCCTCAGCTTCTCTCCACCTAACAGTTCAAAAGCATGTTCTATTGTGAATAGATAAAATAGGTACAACTTCGGGGGGTGGGGTGATGAGCTGGTGCCTGGTGCTTTGTGCAAACAGTCAGATACCTGTCCTCTGAACCTTCCCGATTGCAGCACTTGTTGGCGAGGTCAGTCCAGGGAGGGAGGGAGCCTTGGATGATGCTGCAGGAAGAGCCGCTTGTCTTTCTATCTGGTACGAAGCCAGCTCGTCCTTTTGTGGTGTGTCATGGACAGTCCACAAGCATTTCCTACAGCAGATCTGGTGCCTTATCAGCCAAACTACTACTCTGCAATAGTATTGTGGTCTCCTGGTTAATGTGACAATGCTACATAGTAGTAGTAGTAGTAGTAGTAATTATACCTATACTGCTTCTATTTGCTTTCAGTACAGCAGTCTGTGCATTCAGTGCAATAGGGAAAGTCCTCGCCAAGGTGAAGCATCTTAGTATATCTAATTCTTAATTCTGATGAATTTGTCAAAGTGACCTTACCATCATATGTAGTACATATAAATCAGTAACAGGAGTACAATATTTTTTTTCTCCTGATGCCCAAAATGTTTAACTATTCAATTTCCTTAATATTGCTGAACCTGTTACTTTTGAGGTGTACTAAATCTGCATAGACTAGTACCATGGTGCGGTGATTCATTTATATGGAGATTCAAAATTCATTTGCAAACACTTAAAATGTGGTATAATTTTTCCATATACTATTTAATTGTTCGGTGGAGCAGCCCTTTCTTGTGTGGGTTTTTAGCTATATTCAAGAGGTATCCCATAGGATTTGATAGAATCTATTTATCACAGAGTGCATGCCATGGATGCATGCATGGATGCAGTATATACCTGATAAGTCCTGGAAATAAAGGTTTGTCCCAAGTAGTTTGACCTGATGAAAAAAATAGACTGTCAGATTGGGATAAAGGACTAAAGCAGGAAAATGTAGAACAGATTTTACTGCCTGGATGCACCGTTGAGTAAATGAATGAAAAAGGAAACTTACGTTTTGTGTAAGTACTTCTCTCATGCTTTTTCCTCCCATGGGAAAGGATCTTTACCCATGAGAAAAATCGGTTGTCTTGAATTTTAATCATTTCTGTTTGTTCCTAATCAAGTACTGGGGTTTAGTCAAATGTCGTTTTTGTATTTCAAAGTAGTCAGCAAACTCATTTTATTCTTTTTTTTATATTTAGCTTTCCCAACTTGGACAGAAATAGGACAGAAAAGGAGCATTTTGACAACGTTTGAAAAAGAGATCATGGTAGCTGATAACATCTTTACCTGTGCATATATTTACATTTCAACTCATTTATCTGTAATTTTTATGAAATAATATTCTGTACTTATATATAATGCATTCCACATGCAAACATTTACTTCAAATAAATTACCAAACTTGAATTATGCTTATCTGTTTATGCCTGTTTCTTGTATTCATTTGCAGGCAATTACATTTGAAATATAACTCTTTTTGGGGGAAAAAAAATTCTGAACTATTAATAGGAACTTTCCTGACTTTAGACTTGGGCATAAATGCACTAAATATATTTCAAATATATTTTTAATTTAGCTTATTTACATTAATAAAAAGCACATACGCCTAAAATTATTTTACTTTAACCAAATTTCTACTAGCTAAAGGTATCCAATAATTTGGGCAAAGGTTTGTTTGTTTGTTTATGCAATTTAGAGGCCACCCAACTTTATTTACTTTTTACATATTCAAAGTGCTTTTTGGTTCAGATTCTACCCGCATTCTCCCAAGCTTTTGATATTGGCAGGTCATTTTATTTCACTGTTGTAGAACAGGCAAATAGATTTCATAACTGAATAAGATTGTGACTGATCTGAATACTTACCACTATTATGTAGTTCAGATTTATGTTCTTATCTTTTTTTCTGATTTTACAAGGCATAAATTGTATGCCTAATGATTAGCAGCGTAACTAATCATGTTGTGATGTGTTTTAAACTGTCTCCAAGTAGAAATTGTCCATAGTAACATAATATTTCAATTCTTTGTTGAATTAATTCTTTTAATCTTGAAGTGATGAACTCGTGCCTAAGCAGTTAGTTCCCATCTACCAATCTTTACACCTATTTCTCTCATCTAGTCATAGACTTGATTATTTGTCCTTGAATTGCAAGATGATGATTAGGATTGTGCTGTCGATGTATCAGGATTATGTTCTTCCAGTATGTAAAATAGGAATATGGCAAACTTATGCTGTATGGGAAAATAAATCCTTTACTACATGATCATTTCATCCAACTTTGCCTCCACGCTAAGAGAAGGAAGGTGGGAGAGTGGATAAAACTGCTTTGGTTACATAACTCTAATTCTTTGGAACTCGGAAAAAGTATTGTATCTTAGCAAACATTTTGATGGAGCAATGTGCCATGTATTTGAAATTTATGGAATTTAATAGTTATAAAAAGTTATATTTCCAAAAATTACTTTGAAAGATGCAAATAGGAAACAACTACAGAATACTGCTGCAAAGAGAGACAGTGGATTCTCCCCATCAGAGTCCTGAACAGATGAGAATTCTTGAACTGCTTATATTTATGACATTAAATTTGATAGGTCTGGCAAATATCTGGATGGGATTCTTCCTAATAATCCTCAGACATGCCATTCTAAAGTCTATGGTGGAATAGAAACATTGAAAAAAGGCCTAATAATCTATATTTGGCTAAAACATGCAGCACATGGGAAAGCTTTTTCTATGAGGGGAAAAACAAGATACACATCATGGATCCTTGGCATTGTTAGGTTACAATCAGTAGGGCATATAAATGAACCAAAGAAAAAGTGCTTTGCTTTGTATTTTTTATGTAATGTTGCTAAATTGAGAAAGGGAGTACAAATCTGCCTTTCATTTGATAATTAATGCATGTAGACTTTAGAAAAGCAGCTTTCTAAAAAAGAAAACATTTCCATAATTATGAAACTAAAATTTTCTTGTAAAAGTTGTATTATTTCTATAACTGCCACATTATTTTAAATGAAGGATGTTATTTACAGATTTGGTGCCATCAAATTATTTTCTGTTCCTCTGTATGTCTGCGTTGATCATGTGAATTTTAGGTGCTGCACTCCCCAAAATATCATTGTTTTCACCAAATTGCCATGGCATGGGTTTAAATCCCATTACAATATTATACATTTTGTCCTTGCAGCAAAACAAGCAAGGATTCATCCATACAAATACCAACACTGGTGCTACACAAAAGAAAAGTCAGCAGACAGTGACAAAAATACTCAGTGTCCTGGGTTTCTGAGAAACGCCAGATGTCAAAATTATTGTAGTAACTAGAGACTATCCTTTAGCTGCAGCAAGAACTACATTCTGTTCTTCTGTTTCTAATAAACTTATTGCTTTGATTGTTAGGGCAGTTTGACAGTCTGATTAACTAGAGGAGGAGATAGAAATACTTTTTATTCAATTAAATCTCAATAGAAAACAAATAAGTTTCTTAATAATAGTAGCAGATACACAGATCCCTGTGTATGTTATCATTCTAACTTGAACCTTAAACCTATCTCTACCCTCCAAAGAATTGGTGTAAGTCACATCTCTAAAGGTAGGGAGGTGGCAGAATATGAAAATATGAATTGAGTATTAAATTCATGTTAATTTTTCAATGTAATATTTGTCACTAATAACAAATGGGTGAATCTCATTAATTCAGATATCTTCCCTTTAAGTGCAAGATATTCTTCATCTAAATCAGATACTTGAACTATCATGGATTTTGTATCATTCCACCTCCATCTTTATTTACTTTGGAATAAGTGCACAGTGCAGCAAGACAGCAGCATGTAGGGGATAAAGAGAGTAGCCCAGTCTTCCTGTCCTCTCTTAGTTTAGAAAATTGCATACTTGCGTGCAGTGGAAAGACTTCTTTTAAAAAAGAAAAATACATTGCCACCAAGTATTTAAATGAATTTTTCCCTCCCTCTCTATGCTCTGGTCCTACTCAATCAGACTATTTACATTGGATTCAGATAAAAACCTAGAAATTGAACTGCACAGTGAATATTGCATAATTTAGCTCTAAATAAAAACATCATTTTTGGAGAAAGAAAGAGGGAGCAGCTGGAGAGAACAGCAAGAAGAGACCTATTGGTCAGTAATGAAATAAGCTATTTAAGAAGAAGAATCCAAGAATAAAATAAACATTACAGTTTTATTTTTAGCAGATGCTTTGAGGTGACTGAGCTACTGGACAGCAATGGGTTCCATATTCTAAGTCAAATAGTTCATATTCATGACGGTTGCAGTGTCCCAGGGTCGTATGATCACCTTTTGTGACTTTCGGACAAGCAAAGTCAATGGGGAATCCAGATTCACTTAACAACCATGTTACTAATTTAATAAACATAATGATTCACTTAACAACTGTGGCAAGAAAAGTCATAAAATGGGACAAACTCACTTAACAAATGTTTCACTTAGCAACATAAATTTCGGACTCCATAGTGCTTGTAACTCGAGGACTGCCTGTACGTGGTTTAAAAGAGGCTTACACATGCAAACCCCTCTCCTATATACTTAATTTATGCATTTCAAATATTCAGTTTTTAATGAAGGAAATTATCCTTCATACAAAACAAAAACACTTTATATTATGTCTTATACAGTTCCAGCTTTGCCGCTTTGAGATCTGATCTAGTTCTTTTGAACTCCAAAACAACAGGACACAGAATAGATCTCTTTGATTTCCAGAAATGTTTTTGTAATGATCAGATGCCTGGATGGACTTCCATAGCCCCGGCACTCAGCACTTAGGATGCTCTGAACTATCTCTGACCTCCAGCATTCTGAGACCAATTGAATAATGCCAACACTGAAACAATAGCACAGTTTGTCATTTAAAATGAATCTATCCTGTCTAATCAAAACCATAAATCACAAGTTTATTTTTTTCCATTTTTATTCAAAAAGTCTATAAGGGGTTTCCAATCACCCATAAATGTAGATATTTTCCTTTCTCTAATCAAAGAATTATTTAAGTTTGTCTATCTCAGCAAGTCTTGTCAATTTCATCAACCATTGCACTATGGTGGGTGATCCCAAATCTTTCCCTCTTTGTACATATAATAGTATACCAATAATCTTATATTGAAATAGTCTTGCATGGCTTTTTTCTGTTTATCTATCAATACCAAAAAAAAAAGTTCTGGCTTCAATTGAATATTAATCTTTAAAAATTCTCTTTATCAATGTATATATTTGAATCCATTTTTAGCTCTTTTACATGTCCACCAAGCATTATAAAGTGTCATATCCAGCTTATATTTCTTATTTCCTAACTGTGCCAAAAAATTGTTTTATACAGTATATTACAATGTTTCCATACTATAATGATTTCCAAAACAAATACAGAGCATACAGAGATTAATAATATTTTTCTAAAAGCAAAAATAATTGGAATACTGTTCTGATTTCTAGAAAATTATGGTCCAGTTGAATATGTTTGAGTTATTAATGAATATGTACCTACATGCATCTCCCTTTTGAAAAACTGCTGTTTTATCATTGGCTCTGTCCAATTTGGCAGCCTTTTGGCAAACAGACAAGTCTTCACATTAATGATTTTTGTGTCTACACATACAGGCCAGCTGAGGGACTTTGGGTCAGTCGCTCTGTCTCTCAGCAAAACCCATTTCACAGGATTGTTATTGTGGAGAAAATTAGGATGAGGAAGAGGTATTAGATATATTGCTGCTTTGAGTTACTTATAAAGTATTACAGTGGGATTTTAAAAAACTAATACATAAATAAGCATGTCCTCATAATTTCAATTATGCCCAACAGTCAAACAAAAATGTTTGAATCTAATCTAAACAAATATGTGTAGTTACACTTAAAGGACACATTTCCAGCATTTATCTCAACAAAGCCTATTATAGACTAGAGATAAATAAATTTGATTTCTGTCTTGTCCATCATGAGTCCTGCTGGTTATTTTTCTGGGTTTTATCTGTTTGCTATCTATTTATTTGAGCCCTCACAGAACATGGTATATTGACAGCTGTTTTAATTTCTTTGAAATTATTCTGAATGATTTATTTTTTTTAAAAAATCACTGTTCGCTACTTAGATGTTCAATAAAGAAATAGGCAAGTGTATAAATTTCAATAAAGTTTATCTGAAAAAGTAATAGTTTACTGGACCCATACTGCAAAAGAACAACAGTGATATTTTGTGATGTTGCATAGCTGGAAGACACAGACTAGAATGATTTAACACATTTAGTGATTTACTTCAGTATCTGCCAGTGCAGTTCATATAAAGAATGTATGCTGCTCTATTTGGAAAATATGTCTCATATGCACTGAAACTGCAGTGACAATATGGTTGCACGCTCAAAATATGAAGACAGCAATGTGTTGTTCTACTGCCATTCCTTTAAAAATGCAGCAGTGTCCCACTTTCTCTGTTCATTCCAGACCACCTACTTCAATAATGGTCTTGGAAGAAGGAGAGGGCGTGCCTGCAGGTTTATCTTGGCTCTGAAAATACTTCAGAAATCATCACTTGTGGTCTCCTGATCAATACATTTGTTTGTATGTATGTCTATGTATTTGGGGGGGGGGTGTGTGAG
>JANHJO010000995.1:182786-193403 GCA_032468235.1 Pseudoxyrhopus heterurus | reverse complement strand
ATAATCGTACATTAGTCTGAATACATATAGTTGTTTTGTTTCATTTTATATTGAGATAGATTACTATAGATTGTCAGATTCTTTCTAAAAAAGAAAAACAAACCAGATGTTTTATTTTAAAAGCAATATAATAATCTAAAGAAAGAAAATCTTTCAGATTTTTTAAAAAAGAAAAATGTGACTATGTATAATTTAATTAATTTACATGATCCTGTTTATCATCTTTTGAAAGTAAATTTTGATAAAATTTAATAGACTTTATTTCTTATTAGGCATTGGGTTTGTTATAAAGATCATTGGAAACAGGCAAATTGCCTAACTCATTGTGAGCAAGAATTCCACCATTGTAATGGTATGCCTTCTGTTCTATGTCATTATTGATGACTTTTGTTGTAAAGTATTGAAATGGTTTAAGTTTTGTTCCTATACTACAATATTTTAGTAAAATGGAAAATTAAAGCATTTATAGTGATTATCACAATAAGATTCAGAATTCATTTTTTCTGCTGCAAGTGGAAAGCAAACCTCCCTTTCAAAGGGAGAAAGTCCAAACTCAGAGTGCATCACCAAGGAGGTATCTTGAAAGTTCACACCATGGGCCATTAATAGGATCACAAGCACACCACACTAATCTTAAAATATGGGTTGAAAATATTGTCCCATAATGGAATCTTGACCTGGAGTATTATGAAGGCAAACAAAAAACCTGAAATGTTACTTCCCAGTGGCAGCTGTGCAGAGGGGGGAAAATCCTGTGACATGCTCTTTTCACTCAATCATGTCAGTAAGGTATCATCAGAGCCAGTGACATTCTTCAAGTTTCTGATCTGATAAAATAATGAAGTTTGGGGGGGGGACAGAAGAATGGAGCATTAGGTATGTTCACCTCCTTGACTTATATTGTAAAAATAATAAAGGTGGGAATAAATAAGTAAAGATAGATAGATAGATAGATAGATAGATAGATAGATAGATAGATAGATAGATAGATAGATGGATAGATGGATAGATGGATAGATGGATAGATGGATACATGGATACATGGATACATGGATACATGGATGGATGGATGATGGATGGATGGATGGATGGATGGATGGATGATGGATGGATGGATGGATGATGGATGGATGGATGATAGCAGTTTCTTTACTGCATTTACTATATTAAAAGTATTAGAGTAGGGAAAGTTTGAGAAGGGAAAGAGGGAAGATGGGAGAAGGAAACATGAAGAAGCTAAAATCAGGGGTGGCGTGGCCATCAGAAAAATGCAAATATGAGAAGACATATGCTATGTTCTGAATGACCTCAGGACAAAAATAGTTGAAACTTAGGTCCGTAAAGTGTCTTGTTACAAGAATCAATGTAGTCCAGATGCTGCATTGTTCTGCTCTTTGGGAGAACAAAATATTCTTTTATGGGACGAATCCTGTAGTCTCCCATTTGTCCACCACAAAGCTCCAATGAAAGCAAAGGAAAGCTGCCCCAGGCCAGTTGCTGGCCTAGATAGGTTGATGACACTAACTTCAATCTATGGCTGCGATGAACAAAACGACATAAAACAAAACGTCTTCTGCAATGTTGCAGAGGTTAGGTCGGCTAGAGGGACTACAAGCCTACAGTTAAGGTGGACCAGTTCTCTAGACTAGGTCCATTTAGCGCGTCGCCAGTTCACGAGGGAGAATTTACGGAGGAGCCGAGGGCGACCTTCGTTCGCTTACGCCTCACCCGACCTTAAGCCTCCCTCGCCCTCAAAAAGTGGGCAAATAAATGCACAGTCCACGAACAGCGGGGGATGGGATGGGAGGGGGGGTTTCCTCACCCTTATTTAAGGGGACGGGAGGGGGGAAGGAATAAACGCGGGCTTTGAATGATGGCAGGCGAGCCCCCCGCGCCACGGAGGGCGCGTTTAAAGAGCGCGAGAGCCGCGCTGCACCTGTTAGCTCTGGGGAACTCCTCAGAAGCAGCGGCTGCAGCTGCCAAAGGCCCGAGTCCGGCGCACCCTAGTGCGCCTTGGCGCCCTGCCTGCCTCCCTCTGGGACAACCGCCTTCTCAGCCCACCCAGGCGGACCAGAGCCTGCCCAGCGTTGCTCATTCGCCCGGGTGGCATTTAAAAGGCAAAGCGCGCGCAGGGACGGGCGAACACCCGCGCGCCTCCATCCAGCTACCACCTGCGACCGCTTCATCTCTGTCTCTCTTTTCACCGCCGCGCCTTCGCACCTTCTCTCCCTGACGCTTCATTGAACGGGGCCATATTTCCACCTCAGGGTTCTGCAGCAGGGTGAACGCCTTCCCAATTCTCTTCTGGGGAGTGTGAGCCTGAGCCGAGCGGGAGCCAAAAGAGAGCGCAGCCCTCAGCCCAAAGGTATTGTGTGTCCCCCCTCTTTTCATTCTGGAGAGGACCAGAGAATGCCTCCCCGAGTTTACCCGTACCCTGACGGCGCCCCTTCTCTCTTAGGTGCTTCCATGGCGCCCGTCCTGCTCTTCCTAGGTGAGTATCCCGCGCTCTGTCCCCTCGCGACCATTGGGGAGCGGCAAGCAAACGCGCACCTTCCGCGGGGGTGAAATAGCCGAGCGAGGGAGGCTCGACGGCAAGCTCTCTCCTGCCTTCCGAGAGGTTTGCTTGGATGCGAAGCCTGTCTTTTTCTCTCTCTCTCTCCGAGGGCTTCATGTAAGCCCCTTCCTTACCCGCCTTTGATTGCAGGTGTCGTCTTGGCGGCCGAGGTGGCGAAGGGAGCTGAACGTTCCGGTGAGTTCAAAAAAGTCTTCGTCGGTTACGGTTTTCCTCCTTCGTTGTAAGAATGGCAACGTGTCTTTATTTCCAGGCTTCAGAACATTTTCTTTGACGTTTGTTCATTCTTAAGGTTCCCAGGATCTCTCTTGAATTCGGTGTTTAGTTTCTGCAACTGAAGGTGGTTTGCTATTTTAATCTTATTCGTTCTAGCGCCAGGATATTGTTTCCTTTTTCTTCAACGTAAAGAAACCGTTTTTAAGTGTTAAATTGCTGTATAAAAGGAAATGCAGGATTATTTCTCCTCCACTCCCTAATGCATTATAAAATATCAAATAAGGGATTATATTATTGGTTTAACCGAGATACAGCAATTAAGAAAGTCGTTTTTGCATTTCTATAGAAATAGAGTTAAATTAAAATTATATGGGAACATAGTATAGTTGCAAGTTTTTAAAAACCAGTATCAATGGAGAAGAAAATAGCCACATTCAACTTCTCCTAAGTTCTAAAATTTGAAATCCAAAGATACACTTTTGCCATACATAATACTTCAAAGGCAACTTTGGAATTCTGAATCTTACCTGCTTGCAGTTCCTTTCATAACTAGTTAAGGTAGAACAGAACTTTATGCTAATTTCTTTTGAAAAGTGATTTTTACAGCTAGAATATTTGTGAAATTAAAGTACAAAAGCTGATGGGTACATTATTATAGAAATTGGGGCAGTGGGGGGAGTTAAGCTTCAAAATGTGGTACAGAAAAATGAAACATAATATGTTCCACATGTATCAACCTATTATTTCCAGTATTAGGATTACATTAGCTTACTAAGTCAGCATTTCATTTCAATCTTCCTTTTCATAATACAGATAGACAATGGGCATGCTTGTTATGAGTTGCAATTTTGGGGTCCATGTTTGAATTTTACCTCTCTTTGTATTGTTTTTCAAGTCACTATTTCTTTTGCTATTCTTTTCTTTCTGGTGTAGAGATAATGAGCTGAGTTTCTTTAATGTTGTCCTGATTCAGGCTGAGAAGACCTTTGCAAAGGGGTTTGTTTTGGTGCTAAAGATGACTGGGTTTTTAATAATTTAATTAAATTTATCAAAGAATAAAATACAAATCAAAATGAAAATGAAAATGAAATTAGTCAGACTTTTCTTTTAGGCTTAATGGACAAAGAACTTGAAAAAATCTGGTACCTCCCTATTATATATGTTGACAGCAGCAATAATGCTTTATGGACAAAAATTGAGATATATTATAATTCCCACAATAGTTGAATGATTAGAAAAACTGATGGAACTAGTAGAGATTGCTAATTAACTGCTCTAATCAAAGAAAAGTGTATATCCAACTTGGTTTCTACTTGGAAACCACTTCTGGGTTTTGTGCTTGAGATGAAAAAAATGAAACTTTGGCTTTGGGTTTTGCTGATTGAATAAGCTTGTTGTTCTAGAAATAGCTAGCGTGTATTAAGTATGTAAAAATTTAAAAGCTGAAACTAATGCTATTCTTTTATTCTGTGCTTTAAAAAAGTCGGAAGTCAATTCTTTTCTTTCTTTTTTCCCTTTATCCTAAAAGATGAATATTGTAGGAGAAATAAACTCTGCTTTTATAAGTGAAGAAAAGTATTCTGAGTTTTTCCATACAATTCTGAGTTGGATAGAAGAATAGAAGCCTTATGTATCATCAATGAAATAATTGGCTGTTACTGTAAAAGAAACCAACTTTATCAATTATGGTGTCTTGTATTTACAGATAGGTTTCAAAAATGTCATAGAGATAACATGCAGATAATTACAATAGAACCTTCTTTTATGATTTTATATTCATTCATACTATTGATTTGTGAATTGATGATTGCGTTAAATATATACAATTGGTCCAGAATGTGATGTGACACATCGTATGAACTGCAGTCAGGCATGAAAGACCAGGTCTACACGTGAAGGTTAAAGATGATTTATTGCTAAAAGCCTATGCACAGGAATCTTATCAACTAATGGTCAGGACCTGGTTAGAGTTAGATAAGGGTCAACAGCACTCAAGGAGTTTTGGAATTCGTTCACTTTGTGGCTACGTAGGAATTCTAGTCTGATCTCTCTTTCCATTCTGCCCCTAGGTTCTGCCATTCCTTTTCCTACAACTATAATGCCTCCCACATTTTTTTTCCAGATGGCATTCAAGGTGGTGGTTATAACCTTTAAATTTCTATATGGCATAGGGCCAGGTTAATTGTGGGGCCATCTCTTCCTTATCTCACCAGACCAGATACAGTAGACATGCTCCAGGTCCCTTTCCTTAAATTTGGATATTTAGTGGGTCCTATGACATACACCTTTTCCATTGGTAGTCCCTGCCCTGTAGAACACATTCCCTTTGAGATCCAGCAGGCTTCCATCCTCTTAATCTTATATAGACAGAGCTGGCTCTTCCCCCAAGTGCTGGCTTAGGATAAATTTGAAACCTAAAGATTATGGCTTTGGCTACATCAGAAGATGATGGCACTGAGTTTTTACTCTTTTTGCTTTCTGTTTTTATTATTTGTGACTTCTCTAGGAATAACTTATAAAACTATTGGGTGTTTACAGAGCTTGTAAATAAAATAGTTGCGGTATCTGATAAGGTACAGAATTACAAAATAGCTTAGATCATATGGATTTTGATATGTATAAGATCATCATTACAACACCTTGGAATGGGATAGGACACAGAACCAAATTCAAAGCAAAACTAGAATATCAAATATATTTAAATATAATTTTCTGACATATTTAGATACATCAGTAGGTATCACAGAGTTCAGAATGAAAAATATTGTTCTTGGCTAGCTTGCACTGTATTCATTGATCATTAATAGAATTCCCAATTCAGTTTTAGAACTGAACAGACATTCCAAAGAGTTAAATATAATGCTTTATAATCACAAAAACCATATCTATTATCACTTGGCAGAATTAAACTAATATTTTATAAATGTCTTACAGAAAAAAAATACAAACAACTGATCAGTGTCTTCATATTGTCCTGTAAATTCATTATGGAAGACATATGTTTTATTGTCTATGGAAGACATATGTCTTGGTTACCACAATTTGGATTGTCATATTTCCCCCCTCCATCATTACTACATTTCAAAACTTTAATATTTTTAACAACTAGGAGAGAAGCATACTCTTCTAACAAATTCCAGATTCCTGAAGTGTATGGAACCGGACTGCAGTTTAAATGTATCATTACTAACTGTAACCATTACAGTGAAATTCTTTAATTAAAAACAGAAAATCAACAACTATACTCCAAAATAATAGAGGCATAACCGGTGCATGATACTTTTAATCAGCCCCACAGCAAAAGTTTAAAACAATTAAAAATATCTCATGCAACTAGTGCTGAAATTACAACCAGAGACATCAACATAGATATTTGCCAACATATACAAAGGAACAGGTTTTCTTTGAAGCTGCTGTCTTCCTTAGGGAGCCTGCTTCTTTGGTGCAGGATGTACCAGACAAGGAATTTCAGAGAGTACTTGAGAATTCACTGATCCATTTCATTTTGAGAAGGCTGCAAACAGATGACAAATTAAAAAGAATATCTAGCAAGAAGCCTGTCATAAAGACTGAAAATTCTTGGGAAAAAGAAGTCAGTATGTTTTCTGAAGACTGAATTAATTGATTAAGTGTTTGAAGTGTGTGTGTGTGCGTGCACGTGAACACATGCACACACACCTTCAAGTCAGTGAAGACTTTAGAAGTTGCTTGTCATTGCCTACTTCCTAGGGCTGAGAGAATGACTGGCCCAAGGTCACCCAGCTGATTTTGTGCCTAAGGTGGGACTAAAACTCACAGGTTTCTAATCTGGTGCCATTAACCACTAACCAAACTATCTGTCTATTTTAATGCAATGAGGTTAAATACACAAATTAATCTCAAACTCAACTTTTGTGTTTCGGGACTGGAAAACTCCAAATCCAATTATATAATGTGTTTTAGGAACCAATTTTCAAATATTCTATAAATCATGAATTGTAATTTGATCTACTGATCATTTTTTCTTAAAAAACACATATGAATAAATATTCATGCTCAATTTAAAAAGATCACAGTTTAAATTTCTTATGACAATGAGACCAAAAGTCTACTAGATGAATATTGTACCTATATATACCGTAAAAGACTGAATAGCATTTTTGAATAAGATTTTTTTCTTCTCTGTTCCAGCAGTTTAGCATCTTGGAAGCATACAATAAGAATGCCAAGATGGAAACTATAGTTATAGTGTTTGGGACCATATATGTTAAATATTTTTCCAAAGAAATACAATTACTGATACCTATAAACAGTCCAGTTTACAGAAGAATCCCACTGGTTCTTGTAGTTTCACCAAAGTATTTAAAATTATTTCTACAGAAGGATAGGATCGGATTTTTTTATTAAAGCTTCAATGAATCTAATGTCATTGCTTGAGGTGTAAGATACGGTGGGTTTAAACCTTTTATCAAACACTATAGAAAATTTAATGCATATACTATAAACTATAAAATAGATAAAAGGGAACAGCATGTAGAATGGAAAAGAAGTAAAGAGACTGGTCAGGACTAGCATATCCCTATAAGGCAGATAATTTTTAATTTACTGTTGTTAAGATTAACCGGAATTATTGAACAAATAATGTTTAAATTTAGATGCATTATTCCTCTGAATCTTTATCTCAGCTCTAGATTGGGAAGTAAAAAAAAAATCAGCACACTGGAACAGTACGGTAGGTTAGTCTATAATGTTTAGTAAAGAGGCTTTCATCATGCAATGGATTCATTTGGAGTGATAGTAATGCAAAATATAATTATAATTATATTGTGCTGATATTTCCATGAAATTTGTTTTATGTATTTTTTTATCCACTCTATAGCTCCCACTGTTATTACATGTTTTACAAGAGGATACGATCTTAGAAAGGATCCAGAAGAGGTCATCTGTCCAGCAAATTGTCATATATGGCAATTCTATGTCTATGGAAACATTGAGTATGCCTCTGAATCAAGTGTCTGTGGAGCTGCCATTCACAGGTAAGGTTTATTATCAATCATGCAATAGAAATTATGAATGAATAGTAGGAATGATAGGAAATTAAGGATGAATGGAACATGTAACTTTGTATGGCCTGAAAGCACAGGAAGAATTAAAATAGATTTTAGAAAGAATTAAAATAGGAAAAAATAAAATAAAATAAAAATTTAAATTAAATTAAAGTAGATCATGGAATAAATAAAATGGAAATAATTAAATAAAAATAATTATTTTATTATATTATAAAAATGAGGAAGAATTAAAATAGATCTTGGACTGGTATCTGGCCAGGAAATAAATGAGAATCTTTTATGTATGATTGTAGTTTAATTCTTTGAATCAAGAGACTATAACAATAAAGTAGTAAACAGGGATTTCTAAATTTAACCTATACTTGTATTTAATAATCATTGAATTAAGCAATTGTTGTTAAACACAAAAGCTTCAAAAATTCCATTTACTCTTTCCATATATTCTCTAGTTGAATGTCACCATGGTATCTCTCTCCCAATCTCTTCCAACCACATTACTCTCTCACTCAGTGCCTGATTTAATAATGCAGCCAATAATGTAATCATGTACTCCTTCACAATAATCCCTGTCTCTTGTGGTCTCTCTCTCATCCTTGTTGTCACTCATTCTTCTCTTTGTCTATATTCTTTAAAATTCAGCCAGCTTCTCTATTCTGAAAAAGTAGATACAAAACTACTTTTTTGGTTACAAAAAAGTTCTGGGAGAACAACATGCAGACTAAGTACTGCAACTTGCCATCTCTATTTTATGATTAAGCATGCTTGTGAACCTAGGCAATTGTCTCTTATTTCACAATCTGTGACATGTTGATGCAGCAGTTCTTACTTTTACCATGAACAAATGCAGCATACTACAAAGAGTAGTAGTTGTGTGCACTTTATTTGTACAGTACTTGCATTTGAAAATCTTATTTTGCTGCAGAGGTATGATCACCAGTTCAGGTGGGGCTGTAAGAGTTAAGATGTTACCAGGGCGTGGGAACTATTCTGCAATATATGCCAATGGAATCCAATCCCAACTCTTCTCTAACTCAAGATCATCATTTTCAGTAGCTAGTAAGTGGATGATTTATTTTCTCAAAAGTTTTAGAAATTAACCCAGCATCTTGAGATAATGAATTTTGTAACAGAACCAATCTTGGTGTTAAAAAAAAAATCAAACTCTTCCTTTTGGCTGCTTGGGATGAACCTGTGTTCAGAAGAGAACATTCAAAATATATATAATATAACGGTATAGTTTTTGTCATTTTTTTCTTTTTGCCCTTTTATCAAACAAAAAGGGTTCAAACATAATTTGCTATTCCAGTCACTTGATTAATTTGAATGTCCTTATATGACATTTTCAGACATGGAAATAACATAAAATACACTCTTAAAGTGTAAAAAACAGAGTTTGGTTGCAGAGACCTCTCAGCTATAACTTGAATTTAGATTGTACATTTCAACCGTATATGTATCTTTTATTTTTCTTTAGGACTCAACTTTCCTAAAGTTGTGTGTTTCACTCCCAATAGTTTAGAGCCAATTCTAGCTTAGAGAGAGCTGTAAAGCACTGATAAGCGGTATATAAATCTAATGCTATTGCTATATTTGATCAAAGCAGAAATTGGAAGATAAAGTACACTTTTTTACTTTCTCTATTATTAGACCCTTCAACTCTATTGCAATGTTAGTTAGAGAATATCCAAGAGAAAGGGAGAACTCCATGCTGGCTCCAACCTTCCTCTCCTTTCAGGTCAAAAATAAGCTTCTGTGATGGGAAGCCTTTGGCCTTCTGTAGTTTTGTAGTCTCCCTGTGCAATGCAGTACTTTTACAAAATATTGTGCAAAAGACTATATTATAGCAATATCACTGTATTTATATACTGCCTATCAGGGCTTACAACCCTCTCTTTCAGCAAGAAACTCATAGAAGGATGAAGGAAGAGGATGCAGAGAAAGAGGAAAACGCTTCTCTGAGATTTAGCACAATTTCAGATTTCAACTTGCTTGTAATTTACTTTCCCAAGCAAAATTGGAATATTTCATAAACTCAACCTCTTTTACATCTTTTGAGAGCAGGGCAATAAATTTGTTTTATTTTTCAATGTGACAATAGGTGTTAAAGGCGAAGCCCTTGAAGCAGCTGGGCATCCTATTTCAACAGCACGGCCATTTGCAGGTAAAAAAAAATCAATAAAGAATATGCCTTTTTCCACCAAAAGCTTCTCAGGAAATAAGCAATTTTGCATTTATTCTCTCATTTTTATAAAGTATATTTAACAGTATGAAGATGATAGAATACATATAAAGTCCCGAAGGTGCTTTTGAAAAGGCAACTGGACTTTCTTGATTCAGTTCTTGAAACTGAAGAAGCTTCTTAGATGAGAAGCAAAATGTTTTCAAAGAAGGAAAAAAAACCAAGAAAATCCCATTGCTTTTTCAAAAGCACCTTTGGGACATCCATGACCTGGATGATTGAGAATAATCATAAAAAATACATATACATATTTTCCCATATGCAAGAGAATCCAGGATGTGAGGGGTCTGCTACAAACCCCTCACATCCTGAACATAAATTGTTTCAACTTCTACCCTCAAAACGATGCTACAGAACAACTAGACACAAGAACAGTTTTCCCCCGAATGCCATCACTCTGCTAAACCACTAATTCCCACAACACTGTCAAACTATTTACTAAGACTGTACTACTATTATTCTTCGCATCCTTCCTATTACCTATTTCCTTATATTTTTTTAATGACAATAACTTTGTTGCTTGTATCTGATGATTTATATTA
>JANHJO010000995.1:154519-166170 GCA_032468235.1 Pseudoxyrhopus heterurus | reverse complement strand
CACCCAAAAATACAGTAATTACAGTTAAATGAATCAACCCAGTATTATTCATGAGATCGCAATCTGACCAATTTATACCTGCCTCAAACACAGTCTCTGCTGAGGCTGGTTACATGTAGTGTCATCAGTAACCTTTACAGTGATGGCAGTGATGCATTCCCTCTTTTTGTCCAGGCAAACCTGCTACCAAGGTGCAGGCTTGCTTTATTGTGTCACACAAATACTTTGGCAAGGGCATCGGCACCTGCACTTGCAATGTATGCTTTTGAGGGGTGAAAAGCTACATCATAAATGGATTCATCCAGCTTTTTTCTATGGGCTGTTATTTCTTGCACACATGTTTTGCTGTCCAAGTTCCATAATCGAATAGAGCAGTCATGACCTGAACAAAGAGGTAAAACAGAAGTGTTATAAGTAAAACACAAATGCATTGCTACAGAGTCTCTTGGCAATACAGGAGCTTGTTAACTTACTTCCAGACATCAAATAGATTCCATTAGGATCCACAGCTAAGCTTGTGACAGCATCCAAATGAGCAACCATCGAATGGATCATTTTACCTAATATTAATATACATAATATATATGAAGAATAAAGACTTATACTTTATTAAAGGGCAAAATAATTGTATGATTGGAAGAAAAAAATACATGTGGTACAAAATTTAAACTGACATGCGACAATGATAATATCAAAAGAAAGACATTAAATTTGTAGTGCAAAGAACAACAAGGTCTTTTGCTTCAGTCTTGATTGATAAAACAGATTCATTCTGTAAAAATGCTAGATATTGTAGAGAGCAACAGAAATGACTTTGAAAAAAACTACATGGCAACAACTTACAAAAGCAAGTTTTTGTTTTTGTTGCTGCAGAGTTTCTTCAAGGTCATCTCAATGACTGTCCAGAAATATAATAATTGGGATGAATCATTTGTCTCATTAGATGGCAAGGCTGCAAAACCCAACAATTCTGGTAATGATTACCAATTCAAAAAAATTCTGAAAGTTGAGTTCTCTTTTCAATACACTAAAACATTATCAAACTTCATGTTGCCACCAAGTATATCAAAATGGAAGCTGTGGTTATAGTTGCTATGATACACTGTTCTTTTCACTGGAAATTATGTACAATTCTTTCTATAGAAGAACAGTATGTTAAATTGTGGATGCACAAGTAGTCCTTGACTTACAATAGCTTGTTTAATGACTGTTCAGTTACAATGGCACTGAAAAAGTGATTTATGACCATTTTTCGCACTTATGACCATTGCAGCATCCCCATGGTCATGTGATTTACCTTTGGATGCAACTGACTCATATTTATGATGGTTACAGTCTTCTGGGGTCACGTGATCACCTTTTGCAAAAGCCCAGTTAATATACTATTTATCTTCTTTTGTAATGTACTAAATTTTATTCTGATCCCTTATGAATGCCAGGATGAAATACTTATTGGGTTGATAAGCCTGATTTCAAAATGTAATTATAGTCATTAATAGATTAATAGAAACATGAAATAGGTCAGTAACTACTGAAAATCACTTCTCTGATTCACCACAAAAGATTTCAAAATTTAAATCCTAATAATCCTGTAACCAACCATTACAGTCAGACGAATGTGCTCTCTTCCAATCACTTTTATGATGATAGAACAGATCAAAGAAAGAAAAAGACAAAAAGGCAAATAGAAATATGAAGGCTGGGGATTAGGGATGAAAAGCAGAAGGAAAAAAAAACAAATAACAAAAAGACAGGGCAAACATTGAAATAAGCCAAAATGTAAAGAAAAAGGTGAAATTTTTCTGGAAATTTCAAAAAAACTCTGTTTTTATTTTCTTACCCGTTTTATTGTCAAAAAACTTTATGTGTCTATCTTCATGAGCTGTTATTGTTACAGGAAGTGTAGGATGACTTACTACTCTGTTAATGTGATTGCTTGACTGCAATTCTAGGAATAAAACACAAGCAATTATTACACTTTAATTAAGCGTAAGGTATTAAGGAAGCATTAATATAGACAGTTTGCTTTAGCCTTCTATTTCAAAATTATTAAAACTATTACTATGTTATTAAATTAGCCAACTCTGCTAGGAAATTTCCATTGAGGATACAGGCAGAAGTTTCAACAGAAGTTAAAAACTGCAATCATTATGAGATGGAATAATGGCAAATTTCAGATTTGACTTTCTCCTCTGATTCTTTATTTCCTTTGAAAACCAGAGAGTAGAAATTTCCATCCAATCTGTAGCAAAGCATTTATTTAGAAATGGCAAAACTTAAGTTTGCAGCAAGCTGAAATCATTCAATCTTTAATTTCTTTTCTTTGTGTGTAAGAACATCAGAGCACAAGACAAACAATGGTTCATTGCAATTCATTATCGTGAATATTTAGAACTTGAGCCATTTCAATTTGATATGCAAAACAATTCGGTCAATTTGATGCAATATGCTTATAAGATTAAGTTCAAGCAAAGAAACTGAAACAAAAGAAACAAATTTACCAGAATCTGTTTGTGAGGACAGCATTACCAGTGACTGGGATGTTTCCAAATCATAGATGACAGTGTTGCCAGTGCTGAACGATGTCACCATATGGGCAGGATCACAGCCTACGAAGTCAACTGATGTGGGTATTCCATATTCTAAAGCATACAGGGGGGAAAACCCCATAGATTCTGTAAAAGCTATTTATTTGTTACACCCAAATTTTTACATTTCTTCATCCAGTGTTTTCTTAGAAGTACTAATTCATAACGTAACAACTCTATCTGGAAAATAATTAAAGCCTACCTACCTTTCTTTAAAACCAATTCCATTGATCGCTAGTATCTTTGTCATCCTAAAATAAATGGATAGGATACCATCTCTTCCCACACTATCTGGACCACTGTCCCAGATCTACCAAGAAGGCATCAATGTATAGCCAAAGCATGTGGTAAAAAACTTATGTTAGAATTATTACAATTACCTATTATAATTTTGATTTTTATAATTACTATTAATCAACTCTTTAGTATATTTGTTTTAATCTTCTGAACTTTCTTTAAAAAGTAAAGACCTTCTCATAACTCACCTCTATTTCCATTGTAAGTGCAAATGCAGGTCACTTTTTCAGGTGGATTCCACAACCTAACACTGCCATCTGCTGAACAAGATAGTAAGTGATTCTTTATACCACTATAAGCAAGATCCCAGACAGCATCTGTGTGAGCGATTAATGTGCCAGCTAGAACATTTGGGTCTGTAGAAAAAAAATATTATTTTTTTTAAAAATCTGAATATTTCTCAACTAGTATTAATTTAGCTCATGCTACAACTACTTTACTAAAACCATATCTGCCAAATTTAACACTGCTAATGACAGTTCACAGCTTAATTAACATGCTATATGGATCTTGACTAAGATCAGTCCAAAGATCACAGAAAACATTGTAATTTAAATTCATATTCACAATCATTCAGTTTATTATGCAACATAAAGGTTCTCTCAGAGAGGTTAATTATGTGATTGATATTACACATAACAACATTTATAGATAAGGCTTACCATATGTATCATAAGGGTCCACATTAGGGCTAGGCATATTCCACCACTGAATAGTTGCATCAATACCACCACTAAAACACTGTTCTCCGTTAGAACTAATTGCCAAGGATAACACAGGTCCACTATTTTAAAACAAAGGGACTACTATTACTATTAATAGAACAATTAAAATTTTGAATTTAGGAAGTTCAGATTATCAAAATTTTTAAAACATAAACATATGACCTTGCTATTGAATGTATAAGTTGTATATACTGTAAGCCATATTTAATACAATGATTAAAAGTATTAAATCCTTCCTCTTTTCCCATCTATAAATAAGAATCTGTAATTAATATATAAATATACATATATATATTTGTGGTAGCTTCTGTTTTGGATGCAGATTTTTTTTTAAATTACATAACTAATATAAACCATTTTTAAAGATTAGAAATATATTCAGAATATAACTGATTGCTTTGTTTTAATTTTAAAGTTAAATAAAATCAAAAGCCATTAAATCAACAATTTCTGACGTAGAACTTTTTTTGGGCTACCTAGAGAAGCATTAGTTAGGAATATTAAAAAATTAAAAATACTTACATATGGGCTCTGAATGTGTAAATAGGTTCCACATCTAATGAGGCACTCCTAAAATAAAAATGTCAAAAAGCAATCTGTGAGCATTATCATGAAGTATTAAAATTTCAGGACTTCCATGTTCTTTAACATATGTAAAGAAATACTTGCTTTTTGGCAGGTACTGTTTTTTGTAAGTTCCAAAGTTTTAGGGTATGATCCTCAGAGGCTGTAACCAGCACAGGCTCCACAGGATGGAAAGCTAACGCTCGCACTCCATCAAAATGGCTGCGCAATGTATATTTAGGATTCCATGTTTTTCTAAAAGCATCTTTGTTGGCTGGCAGCTAAAATAAAAATGAATAATGTTAACGTAAGTAACAAAAGCATACAGCTATATAGGTAGTCCTCAACTGATGATTGCAATGGAACATGACCACTACAGTTGTAAGTTGTGACAACTCTAAAAAGGGTTGATCATGTGACTAATGCAATTTTACAACCGTGTTTGCAGCAGTTGTTAACTGCTAATGCAACTAATGGTTTGCTCTGGGCACAGTTTTGCTAAAAACCAGAAATGAATGTCATTTTTTAGAAAAACTATCATAAAACATGGTGACATGACCTTGCGTCGCTACGATCTTGGGTCCATCTTGATTTACTGAGATGCTCTGGGAGATGACTAACAGAATACCTAGAATGCTTGAAAGCTCACCCAAATGCTCCATTAGGCTTTTGGAACAATATTCTGGGATAAATGAGTCAAAAGTGGAACTTTCTGGTATCAATGAGAAATGTTAGGTTTGGAGAAAAAAACCTGCATTTCATTTCCTGAAACATGTTATCTCAACCATGAAACATATAATAATGGGGATATCATAATTTGGGGCTCCTTTGCAGCATCAGGATCTGGAAAAGCTCATAATTAATTATTGAGGGAGTAATGGATTATATTGTACCAACAACTTGTATAGGAGATGCTATCTGTGAACTGAAAATTTGTTTAAACAAACAGCATTAGAATAATCCTAAATTGCATGCATACTGTATCTACAAGAGAAGAAATTTTATATTTTGGAGTAGCTAAGTCACAACTGTGTTCTTAACCTAAATAAAAATGTTATGGCAAAACACTTCCAAATCAATGTTCTTGGAATAGGTACATTTAGTTCCTGCTAAATCCTGCTAATTAGGTACTACCAGTTACTAAACCTAAATCTTCACATAATTTTCCCAATGAAGACAGTGAATTCAATGCATTCAATAAATATGTGGTACAGTATATTTTTTGTGATGATTCTCCAACCAGAAATTTTCTATTTACAGGATTTATATAAATGTATATCACAATAATGTAGCATTGATAGTTCTAATGTAGCATTATTGATAGTTCTAAAGCAGCGTTTTTCAAGCGTGGTAACTTCCAGGTTGTGGATTTCTAACTCCTAGAATTCGTATCAATATCTGTGCTAGCTGTGGTGTTCTTGGATTTGAAGTCCATATACCGGGAAATTGCCAAGGATGAGAAACAGTGTTCTAAACATTCCCAAAGTTCTTGGTTCAGTTAAAAGATATTAGGTGTTAAACATGTTACACTTACATCGTAACTGTAATCTGCATCATTTGCCACAGTCAAGTCTGCAAGATCCCCAAGACCTAGTACACTTAACAATACATCATCTGAACCCATAATAAACGACTTGCCCCCTCCAGATGGAAACGTTATTGGCTCAGCTATAAGAGACAAAACACTGTTTATTAGGTGATATAAATTAATATATGAGCTTAAAGACTTAACTAAATATTATAAAAATATACCCAACATAAATGCAGAGGCTTGTCTGAATAGTTTTGCAATTCATAATTTAAGAACCAAGTAACGTAACATGAGATCATAAAATGTTATGCAGAATTATTTCAATTATTATTATATAAAATTATCAATTGCTGCAGAAAGTCAAGGTCAATTTTAATTATCATACCTATTTTAAATATTAAGGACTACACATAAGAAAGAATGCAACTAATTTGCTTCACCTTTTCAAAAGCATATTCTTTTCCATTCTTGCAATGGACATGTTCTCTCAATTCCTCTCTGCATCATCCTACCCTCTCGCATGTCTCCAAAGAACCTCTTTATAAAAGACTTGGAGGAGGAGAGATGCAGAAGAGATTATGGGGATTATTTCCTTTTTGCTATCCCTTACACAACTGCTTTACAAAACAGTTTTCCCGTTACATTTTATTTTAATGAACCAAAACTTTGCAACAATGACTCATGCCCTCATCACTACATATGTAGACTATTACAATGCACCTTACATGTGGCTGCCATGTGGAAGCTTCAGCTGGTTCATGATACACTGCCCAGATGCTCACATAAGTGGCTCTGGGTAGCTTACAATAGAGCCACTTATGTGAAATGGGCAACCACATAAATTAAGTAAGTCGATAAATAAAGTACAGTGTTAACCAACAAAGTTCTTTATGTCTTGGCAGCAAGCTACCTAAAAGACTGCATCTCCCTAACAGAACCATTATGATTTTGCTGGAAGAAGCAGTTGATTGTTCCCTACTTTTGGGAGGTCAAGGAGAAGCAATATTCGTTAGTGTTGTTCTTTGCTGATAGTGCCAGCCCTTCAGAATGACTTCCCACTTGAAGTTAGATTTGTTCCTACTGTTGTCACCTTCTGAAATAGTGTTGAAAGGTTTTTGGTTATGGCAACTCATTGTTCTGGTATTCTACGCTTTATGGATTTTACTCCTTTTCTGTATTTTTTGCATTCTTGTTTTTTATTGGAGTTTTATTGTATTCATACACCAATGAGAGTGTGTTAAGATCGCAGAAGGTAAAAATCCAATAAATTGTTTTTAAGTACATCATACAATAGTGGAATAGCTATGTTTTAAGTATAAGCAGAATTCTGCTTATAGGAGGAAGCAAGAAAGGAAATATTCTTATTTTCTTCTCCTTCCACTACTTCAAGAACAAAGCTTTAAATACTGAAAAGCTGTTTTACAGGAAAGTGTTACTCTCTGAAAGAAAATGGAAGGTGGCATTGGAAGCTACAGAATCAACAAAAATCCATTTTCCTCCAGTAGGGAACATACAGTGGTTCTGTTAATTGATGATATGCTTTTTCCTCCCCAAAAAATAGTTTGAAAAAAATGAATCACTCTTTCAAATTAATTAATAAAGCAAAATGGTTTCAAAATATTGGATCTTTCCATATGAATTTTAAGGATGTTCTATCTTTACACTGACATGTCAGGTTATTTATCTTAGAAATCTTTCATGCACACTCTTCATGTTAAGATCAATTAGTTTTCATTGCGATTATTGTTAGAGAAAAAAATATATAAAGAATTATGTAGTTTTATTTATAATGATGTCAAGTCTGTATTTCTTGGTATTGGAGAGCTCACTGAAATTACAAAACAAGAAAGTGACCAAAAAAATCATGCATATGCAGAGCATAGTTGAAAAATAAAAAATAAAAATCAATCCGTTCCATTATTAGGATATACTTTGGTTTTGACAAAGGAAGATAACATTTATTTATTTATTATTTATTTAAAATAAATGTCAACATGGAATGTCTGAATTCTGCACTGTGATGAATGAGGTCATACATCCATTCCTCTATGCATCATAAGCAGATCCATCCAGCTATATTGCATATCATAAAAGTGACCACATATCTCTTTGAATAGCTTAATGACTCACACATTGTTAATCAGGAGAAAAGATGTTTTGATAGCAATTCTATGATTTTGCAAAGTACATCTCTTGCTGACAATAAAGGATCCAGGACTAATAGTGACAGTGGACCAACTAATATCAAGATGTTTATGTGAATGTCCATAGTTTGCTACATAAATCGAATTTATCGAAGGTTTTACATTGCAATCCATTTGTTCACTTGAAAAGATTTGTTTTTTAAGGAAAGGTTCTATTTTGCTGCAGGGAATTTTTAGGCACATAAGTTGCACTAAATATTCAAAGTTGATGAATATGTAGATTTTGATTAGCACTTATTTACATATTCCAAAATATATTAGCAACTGCTAAAAATCAATTCTACTCTTTATTGGTGCTATCAGTTACTGTGAATGCAACTTTTGGGGAAATTTTTTTTACACTAGAATGAATAAAACAGGAAATCACTCCTCACCAGAAAATGTATTTCATTCATTTCTTATAATTTGTTGCTCGCTGTTGTTTTATTAAGTTCATTTATTCTATGTATATATTATAAACTCAATTTTAAGTATCAATTTTCTATCATTCAAAATAAAAGCTGGTGAATGTAAAGTGGTAGTCTTTTCAGAACCAAGTTGCAAGTGCATCTTAATATAGGCATCTGGTTCATATGGGCTATAAATGTGTGTATTTTATATCAAAATTTCTAAATACAAATAAATAGGTGAATTTGTTGTACCTTCCTCTGCTCTTGCACCTTCATGATCAGTCATTCTAGAAGAGGGTGACCTAGATTGATTAATGACTCCTGAAGGGATGTGGGGTAGCTCATCATCGCCCAGATCAGATATCATGTCGTGCAGTTTTGTCCTGTTGACCCCTGTAAATTAATGTCAGCAGCAAAGGTTCATTTTATTGCTCCCTCTTAAATTGATATCCATTTACATGCCCAGTTTGCTAATTAATAATAGTTTTAATGTGATGTTATTATAGATGCTTTCATAAAATGTATTTTGCATATTTGAAAAAGAATTAAAAATGAAGTTTAAAAGAAAGGATTCAGACTTTTTTTAAAATTAAATTGCTGGTGTTCTGCTTACGGTAAAAGAGGAGAAAACTTGAATGTCTGAACTCCTTATGAAAGGCCATAGAATTTATGTACAAACCACCCCCAGCATTTTTATTGATAATACTAGACAGAGGTTTGATTACCAAAAGGGAAACAAAGATTAAGTGACTGGGAGGCAACAAACTGTCAACTTTCCCCCCTTTCTAAGTTTTTAAATAAAAAAGTAATTTATAAATATTAAAGCACACTTAATATTTAGAACCATCATTAATAACCAGAAAGCTGATCTGGAACTGTTAATATGAGATGTAGCTCCAATGAAGGAATTAAAAAATACACAAAGTATTTTCTTATATAAAAATAAGATAGGAAATCCACTTAGCACATACTTTCTGGAATTCTTCCTTACTAATAGCTCCACTCTGAGCCATATAATCAGGAAGGGAGTGGGGTCTAAGAATGAGGGAGTCCATAACATTCTAAGCTACTGTCCAACTACCTGTTTCACAGAGATGCACTGGAGGATTTTTTTTTTAATTTTCTCTACAGCCTTGGCCAGATTCAGCCCATTTTCAAACCTAATCTTTTTTTTGCTAGCTTCTGCCTTGATCCCAAATTCTGTTCTATTTTGTTCAATTTTCAGCAAATTATCTTGTTGATAACAGTACTGACCTATTTTATACAATTTATTTCCAATACTCTGCTGGGTTGGAAAAAAAAATTGAGATACAACATAGAATTTCTATTTCATCTATTTCCCCTGAGCAGATCAGGGTGGACAGTTGTACTATATGTATGCAATCCTAAACATATGTTTTGTAGCCCCAGAAATCCCAGAATTACACCATAGAAATAAGATAGAAAATGCCCAAAAATGGAAGTCCAGAAAAGCAAAAGAAATGAGATCCATCTAGCTTTAAGAAATACAGATAGGGAAACAGGAGGAAAGCAATTATCTGATACTATGAAAGCCACTATTTGTTTTTTCCTGATGTTGAAAATACATTCGAGAAGCTTGACTCATCAAAACCACTGAAATCTATAACTGACTAATACTCATAAATAAAAACATGCTTTCTTAGCATCTCTACATTACAGTGAGCAATGAATATTTTGTCAAATTATCCAAGATGTTCAAGCAACTATAAACCTATCTGTATTTAAGATGCCTGCAGTGTCCCAGGATCATGTGATCAACTTTTGTGTTCTTCTGACAAGTGGAGTCAATGGGGAAGCCAGATTCACTTAACAACCATGTTACTAACTTAACAACTGTGCAAGCAAGGCCATAAAATGGGACAAAACCCACTTAACAGCTGTCTTGCTTAGCAACAGAAATTTTGGGCTCAACTGTGGTCATAAATCGAGGACTACCTATACTGATAAAACCCAGGTCTTCACTGCTATCTCATCCTGAACAGAACATGCTGTGAAAGTCCCAAACTGGTTTCTGGAGTTTGTAAGAATCTACATATTAAGTCTAAGTCCGACCAAGACAGAGTTTGGTAAATTTTAGGACAATCTTACAACAAATGTTTTGGTAGTTACATTATAGTGTTACCCTCTTCCCAAAGGAGTTGGTATATGATTTTGGGGTTCTCCTGAACTGATGGTTCATACTACAAACAGGTGGAAACTACAGGCAGGAGAACTTTTTCCCAGCTTCAGCAAGTGCACCAGTTGCAATCCTCTCTGCATAAAATGCTCCAACAATAGGAATTACCACCTTTTTCACCACCTAAGTAGTCTACTACAATGTATTCTATGCATTTGGCTGCCTTTGGAGGAGACCCAGAAGCTATATGTGGTACAAAATTACTTTTAGAGCAAACCATAAAGTAAGAATAATGCCTATTCTGACGTTGCCAATATACATCCAGCTCGAATTTGAACTCCTGATTATCACCGTTAAAAGTGATAATCAGGATTGGCAATACCTGGCCAAAATCAAATCTGCATCCAGTCATTTATAGAGGATTTATCTCAGCTCTGTCTTCTTAAACAAGGTTTATGGGACATGGGCCAGGTAAAAGATAATTCTTAATATTTACTTCCTTTTATACAACATTCTGCCCATAAGTAAGGATGGTCCCTCTTCTACAATTACTTCAAAAATTGATTAAGAAAGGTCAAAACAGCATTTTTCCACAGGGCATTTGGCCCTTAAGTTGTTAATGGTGCCTTTAATGAACTAGATTTTTTATTGTTGATTTATTAACAATAAAATGTATATTGTAAGCCACCCAGAGTCATTGGATATGAGATGGGCGGCAAATAAATTTTATAAATAAATAAATATTATTTATAGAAATGGTTTATGTATTTGTTTGGACTTTGAGTACCTTTACGTACTTGTGAGATGAGGGGGAGAGATACTGCCTAGGAAAGAATCAAACAAGAGAGAGAGAGAACCTCCAATGGATTAACAGCCAGATGAAGAAACTTAGGAAAGACCTACCCTAACTGATCAGGTGATTACAAGTGATGGCAGTCTATACCTTCAGACTTACAAAATTCTGTTAATGTAACCTTACAATAAAGTAGAATTAGCTTCTCTGGACATGTTTTATGTCTGGTTTATTCAGAAAGGTTTAGAATACTAGTTGTAGACCATTAGGGTTAAATCAGGCTATAATTATTGCAAACATTTTTTTTTAGTATTATCCTTCCTGCAAATACTAATTATATTACTTACTTAGCAATAGCACTGTATTTATATACCGCCTATCAGGGCTTGCAACCCTCTCTAAGCGGTTTACAATGTCAGCATA
>JANHJO010000995.1:127980-145029 GCA_032468235.1 Pseudoxyrhopus heterurus | reverse complement strand
GGAATTGAGAGGGCCGGATGCCATGATCTTAGTTTTCTTAATGTTGAGTTTCAAACCAACTTTTGCACTCTCCTCCGTCACCCACATCAAGAGGCTCTTTAGTTCATCTTCGCTTTCTGCCATTAGTTATAGCATATGTCAAAGACAAAGCCAGTTGACAATGACTACAAAATATAACCAAATGCTCAGATTGCATGGTATTCCACAGAAAACCATTTTGTATAAAATTATTAAGTTTAAAAAAAAATCATTTTACCTATCAGTCCTTTGGGTCATGAAGAAAACAACAAGTTTCACTGAAACTAATTTCTGCAGTTAAAACTGTAATTATAGAAACATAGCATTGACTGCTGATACTGTCTACTTATTTATTAATATGCTACAACATATTTTGCTAAGCATTAACCCTCATCAAATTTGATCTTTGAATTCAAAACAAATTCCAAAGGGAGAATGTCCTTAATGGACAGGATCAAAGCTGAGCACAATTGTTATATGCTTATATCTGTAAACTTTTGGAAAATCTCAAAACTGAGTGTGCTAACAGCAATCATTTTCCCTTCTTCTGAGATTGATTTCATTTGCAGTGGATACTTCTGAAGCCTAATTTTATAGCCCAAAACCTAATCTTCAGTTTTTTTATTTTAAGTTTTGTAGATTACTAATATCTTTTAAAATTGTTATTTATTTAATTTCTAGTCTAATTTTATAACTTAGCTCTATTGTTAGTTTTGTTTATTTATTGTTATTCTCTATTTGGCTGACACTAGAGTTGTACTTGCATTCATTAGTTTTTTTATTGTTTTTGTCATTACTGATTGGGCATGCATGCATGCTTGTTTGCATCACATAAATATCATTTAAATGTATGTACAAATTTCAAATAAAGCAATCTTTGCTTTCTTGCATTTCAAATTTTTTGTCAAAGTTGTTGCTGATAGTTTTTTGCAATTTCAAATCTATTATTTAATTGTTGTTCCAATGTATTAATTTCAATGTCTGTAAAAAAAAATTCCTGACTGTAAAGCTTCTCTGAGTATGAAGTTGATCAATGTCTGATTGAGTATTTTCTAGTTTTCCTCACCCACTAACAATTACAGTAGTATAGCAGTAGCAATTATTACTATGGTTACAAACTACACACATTTTCCCTATCATTAGCACCAGAAATTTTTTAAACTTAAAACTACAAACTGCTTTGGTAGAGGGATCAGAAGCAAATATTCTCCTTTTTAGTTCCTGCTGTTTTGAGTTTGATTATCCAGGCAAACAAAAACAAATATGGTCTTTTGTTGATCAATGGATTGTTAGAAATATGACCTCCACCAATCCTGTTGACAGAGTCTGCCTGATGAACAGGTCAATCGTCAACCTCAGTGTGAAAGGAAGCAAAGAAAATAGAAAACACAGAAGAACAGGCACAAATATACCATTTACCCCAGACTCCATGAGCTTCTAGCACATTAATACAGGGCTTAGCCATTCAATTTGATCCTTTATGAACTGAATGCCTACAGAACTCTAAGAATACACAAGTGCTACTCCTTCTTAGTTTGTTACTGATGTGAATAAATAATTAAATGTTTCTTCAACACTACTACATTCATTAGAAGGTAACAATACTCCAGGATGAATTAGCATAGGACACGAAAGAAAGGAATAACTTGGGGAAACTATTTTCTCTTGCAGACAGACAAGGAAAAAAATCTCTCTCTAAAAGTAGCAAAATTCTGCTTCATTATGTGCAAGCTTCACCTATGGTACCAATGGTTGCCAACAGTCAATGTTGGATTAATTTGGCTTTGTTTTAGTATATGTATCTTTATTTCTCAATGACTAAAATACATTATTGTCTTTTTTTCTAGTCTTTATTTTGACAATACTTGTCATCTTTCTTCTCCTATACCATTTAGGTTTGCCATTTCCTCCTAATTTCTATTTTTCATGGCATTCTTGCCATTCTGTTGTTTCTACAGTATAGTTGAAATAAGGAGGTAAAAATCTCTAAGAGTTCTGCAAGGTTCATATCTAGGCAATCGGTGAGGATTTAGGTGATTAGAATTTTTTCTATGGAGAAAGTTAGGCAGAGAAGCATCGATTTTTATAATTCTAAAAATTTGTGTTAGTCATATTCCAAATAGAAAATGGAAAAAGGCATACAAACAGAAACAAACAGAGGGTAACAAAAATTCTCTGTGACTTCTATGATCCAAAGATTTCTGCTATGGACCAAAAAACATAACTGGTGCTTTTGTGTTATAGCAAGGATAAGAAAAACATGAATCTTTATCTTTCTTTCACACTTTCCACAGTTAAACATGACTTGACTGACCTTAAGATTTTCCTATCTGCTTCTATGTGAAATTAGTTTCTGTTTGAGCCGCTCATTTCATATTTAATAATGACTATACTTTGCATCAAATGTTCTACCTTTCTCATCGCCTCTCCATTGGAAATATGAATTGGAATTGGAAATATGAAGTAAAAATAAATAAATACAAACCTTATGTTGACCTTCCAGCTCTTCTGTTTTTTGCTCTAAATTAAGGTGCTTTTCTTTGTACTCTTTAAGACTGGATTCCATCTGTATACAATATTCTTCTTTGTCATGCAGCTTGGAAGCAACTTGCTCCAACTGAGTACTGACTTTTGTTAGTTCCTATTAGCAATAATTTAAAAAAATCATTTTAGAAATCTAGTACAGTGACATTAGTTTAAGTATGAAAGAAACACTTTTTTATCTGAAAACATCCTATATATAAAACCAAAATTACTCTGGCTCGTCACATAGTCAGCCAGAAGTTTAGACTCGATTTGGCATTTTTATCCACTAATTCAGTCTTTACCAAGGACCTGCAATAGGCAGGTGTGGATGCATGGTAGTTTTAAAGGTATTGGTGCAGGATCCAAGTTATTCCAAGTTAAGCCGCCTTTTGTAATTGACTTATGGGGATTTTTTTCAATGCCAATGGTGTTCAAGTGATGCTGCAGACGTTTTGGGGTGGCATCTAATACATCTATCACTATTTGTATATATTTTGCCACTATTGTTCCACTTCTATATGTGGGTTTTTTATTTTGTGTTTTTCTCCACTTTTTTCTCTTCTAATCTGGTGTCTCCAGGTACTACCATGTCCATTATTCAGATTTTTACATATTTCTTATCAACAGTTGTTAAATCTGAGGTGTTATGTGGCAGGTGCTTGTCTGCTTGAATTCTAAAGTCCTTTAGCTTCATTTTCACTTCCTTTTGTCTTGTTGTTCCAGTCCCACCGGTTCTTACTTGCTCTATGTTAAACATTTTAAATGGTTTAACATTTTTTAATTGTTGTATTATATTGTTCTTTATAATTGACTACTTGGTTATTTTATTATACACTGCCCAGTCACATATATGACACGAGCAGCTATATAAAATAAGTGATCTCCATCAGTGCCATTAACTACAACATTTACAACAAAGGCAATATATTTTTTATGAATATCACTGTACTTAAAACAATAATTAAAATGCAATGGGTGACATGCACTGTGTCAATACATACCACTAATAGTCTGTCCTAATCTGCCTTCTAAACATATAGAATACATACATAGCTGAGAATTCTGGAGTTGCAATTCACATATCTGGGAAGGACACATGTTGGATAAGGCTATGTAGAAATACTATTACAGAATAATTATCAAAAATTCACGCAAAGATGTTCAAGATGTTCTTTTAATGTAAGAGATCCTTGTACATATATTACTTACCTGCAGAATTCAGATCAAAACCAATTATACTCTAAAAAACAAAGGCAGTAAATAAAATATATATGCTTCCTGCCAATATGAACATAGGAAAATTAATTTTCAGTAATTTAAAAAAAATAGTTTTTCTTAGTATTTGCCCCACATGGTTGCAAGTCCACTTGTTTTTACCCTGAACTCACCTAGTTTTTTATAGCGAAGCTATCAATACATGGTATGACAAGGGAGCTTGTTTATTAGCCACCTTGTCACAGATCCTGATGGTGATTTAGGCTGAGAGGAATTCACTCAGCTGGCTTCTGTGCCTAAAAAAAGACTAGAATGTCACTCTTCTAGTCCAGAATCTTAATCCCTATACCATGCTGATTCTCAAAAAAGAACCATTTAATTATGTTTAGAAAAACCCAAAAAGATTTGTACACCATCTTTCAACAGTCAAGTGACAGTCCCAAAAAAACATTTTCCCCAATATTTTATATTTTATTTAGAAATTATATATTTTAAATATATCATTTGGGCTATTTGAGGTAAATATAAAAATAGCATCACAGAGTTACATATTTTAGATGATGATACATAAGATTCACCTTGTTTTAAATAAATCTTTCTTAATTGTGAAGCCATAGTATAGGGCCTTTCTATTTCTCTCACCTGCTGTTTGTCTTGCAACGCATTCTGGGCAGTATCCAAATGATTCTGAAGGTCTGCTCTCTGAGCAGCTTTTGCTGCCTCTGCTGACAGAAGCAATTCAGTCTTTGCTTTTACCTGTCATAGAATTAAAATATGTTCTCTTAATATTGATAACATTACACAGTTGTTACCTTGTAAAATCTCAAATTTTCCTAGGGTGAATAATTTACTAAGTATACCACAGCATTATCAATGGATAGAAGATAAACAGACAGATAAACAGACAGACAGACAGACAGACAGACAATGTAAACAGTGCTATTTATTGAGGACATGGACAATTCAACCTATCCTGGCCCACTGTCTGTTTTTTGCTTGCACAGACTATGCTGAGCAGTTTAATGGGGTGACTGGACCACCTGAAATTATTGGACAACTTTTATCTGTCCAGGTCTTTGGCCACTGCTTTTCAGTGCCATTTGCCTTTTGGCAGCAGGAGAGTCAAAAAGTTTCCGATGTGCACAAAAAACATCTTTCCCATTTCTCTTCTATGCTTTGTCACTCACAGCAAGGAGAGAAGGAGGGAAAGCAGGTCACTGGGGTACTAGTTCTCCCAAAAGCAAAAAGACCAACTTGACAGAAAAGAGAAAGGGAAGAAGTGGGTCTTTTCCTGCCAGTTCTGCAATTTCTATGGATCAAAGAACCAGTAGCAGAAAAGCCACTCTTCTCTGTGTCTCCCCCAATGGACAGCAGAAGAAGGATGGGCAAGGAAGGATGGGAAGCATATGTTTTTGGTATCAGTTACCCCATTAATAAAGTGGTCTGATCCCCCTCTAAAAGTCCACTTTCCTGCAGGGATGTTACATACACAGGCATTTCCCCTCGCCCCCAACACATTGTGGAACACCTGTCGAAAGTTTAAGCTTTCATATGTTTGTCTATTGGCCTTCCAGAAGACTACGGGAATACACCACCATCTGATTTTTTCTAACCTAATATCTATGTATACCTTTTAAAAACTATAATGCAAACATCTTCAATACACTATCTTCTAAGTACCCGCACTGAGATGAAAAAACTGCAGTCATAATGAATGGGATACTAAAGACCATGATTTATCATGGCTTATTCCCCATCACAATGAGCTATTAGATAAAAATCCATGGAAGCAAAGGTTTCAATAATCTTCTCACAGCTGTGCCATAGAGACAAGGGGAAAACATGTAAGCCCAAGGTTCACTCAGAGTAGTTTCATCACAATAAAATAGTGACATAATATCCAAATGCAGCCAGTGTATACAATGCTTACAAATTTAAAACTTTCTGGAGCTTAGCTTAATAGATAGGTGTTACTGGGTTTGTTAAAATTAAATTAGCATTCCTCCCTTATACTTTACATAAGTAAAAATTTAAAGTTAGATCACCTGCAAATCAAGTTGCATTACTTTTTCTTTACTTTCACTTAGCTGATTACGTAGCTCACTGATAGTTGTTTCCAAGGAAAGAACGTGATCTTGAGATGCTCTTAAATGGGATTTCTGTTCCTGCACTTGCTCATGCAAATTTTCTAGGGCCTGTTTATGGCTTTCTGATTGATTCTTCAATTTTTCCGCCAGCTGGGTTAACTATATGCAAAATAAAGGAAAACAATGATAAAATGTTGAAATTAAAACTGGCTGTAGACCAGACCTGATATTTAATGTCTCAAGATCTGGGTATCCTTGGCAATTTCTTCTTCAACTGGTTTCTGCACGACTGTTAAAGATCTGGAACAAAAGATTCCCGCTGGGTCCATACCTGGACAGACCAGAGTCTGGCTTTCTGTCACTGCCCTCATGGCCGAACAGGATTCCTGTGAAATTACAATGACCCCTCCATCACTGTTTTTGAAAAGCAATCTAGACCTAGCTCTTCTAAAAGATATTTTCAGATCACTTCCTGCTATAGAACTATAGAACAAAGCTAGATTCTAAGTTACTTCAGCTGGACCCAACAACTCTACTCACTATGCAGGACAGTCCTGTATTCTTCCTTCAGAGAGATCAATCGAATTGGCCATCTTGCTAGAAGGAAAAATAATGGGAAAAGCAAGCTTTGGATTTTTAGCTTCCTTCCAAAAATTCTCATAGAAGAGTTTTATTCCTAATAAACTCTCCACTTCTAAGTCTTTGTCTTGTTTCCTCCATTCTCCCACATCTACCCTTGATGTAGTTAATTCCTAATGCAATACAGATAGTCCACAATTTATAACAGTTCATTTAGTGACTGTTCAAAGTTACAACAGCACTGAAAAATGTGACTTATGACCATTTTTCACGCTTATGATCACTGTAGCATCCCCAAGGTCGTGTGATTTACATTCAGATGTTTGACAACTGGTTCATATTTATGATGGTTGCAGAGTCCCAGGGTCATGTGATTCCCCCTTTTGCAACCATCTGACAAGCAAAGTCAATAGGGAAACCAGATTCACTTAACAACCATGTTACTAATTTAACAACTGCAGTGATTCACTTAACAAATATGACAAGAAAAGTCATAAAATGGGGCAAAACTCACTCAACAAACTTCTCACTTAGCAACATAAATTTTGGGCTCAATTGTGGTCGTACATCTTCATGTCTACTACTTGTCCTCAAATTTAAAAAAAACAGATTAAATGTAATACACAGCTGAGTAAAAACCACACAACACAAAGCTTGATAATCCTTAGATTGTACATTTTTTCTAAAATGTCCTAAAATTAATGAAAACCACATATACTTTTAGAAGTCAAAAATAAACACTGAATAACCCCCTATTGGCTTTTGACTTAAAAATTTAATGCTGAAAGATATTTACTGAATTTTATCCTGATTCTCCTGATGATTACATTCAGGTTATGTTTGCTTGTCCACAGACAAACTGCCAAAGAATTTGCCAAAGCCTCTGTGGCTCTGATATTAATGAAACAGATTTTTATTTTTGTCAGCTTTGTGGATTTAGGATTTGGAATTTACTACATTGCTCCTAGGAGCATGGTTTGAAATGTAATGTAGTTTATCTTTCTCTTCTGCTACATGAACTGGTGTTGTATGTTCACAGGACTTTCCTTACAACTGAGATAAGTTAATACGCTTCCCTCAAAATTTCCCTTTCAGTCTTTGTCTTCTTCCCACTCCAACATAATATAAAGTCTGGTTTGGTTACAGATTTGAGGAGAATCCAAACCAAAAGCCTCCTTGTGAGTCCCTTCCTCAGTGAATAGGCCCATAAGTTGTGCAGTGGTACACATATGCAGCAGTAACCATGAATAATTTACCTCCATTTCTGTTTCTCAAAATGCATTTAAAACAAAATAATTTGAAAATAGCAGATTCTAATAGCTGTTAGAAGGATCATCTCCCATATGAGAAAGTCAGAGTATGGAGGAGAAAATTGTTTTCATATGAGAAATTGTTTCCAAAGGGTTAGTTTATTTGAGGGACATACATTATTTCCCTTCTTGACGTTAGCCTCATAATTAAATATAAGGTAAAACAGTTTCAGATTAGACTGCAAATGTGATGTAGTGGTTAAAGTGTTGGACTAAAAGTAGAACTCGATTTCTAGTCCACTGTCAACCATGGAAGCTCAGTGGGTGATTTGGTGGGGGGACTCTCACTCAGCCCAACTCATCACACAGGGCTGTTGTTATAAGGAAAAAAGGAGGAGTGGCTGCTAGATATATCAGCTTGAATTCCCAAATTGAAGAAAGTACAGTACATAGAGCAAATAGTCACATCAGATGTTTAATCTAGGCACTTTCTCTGTTGCTTAAAAATAAACCTCAATTTCAAGAAATCAATGATTGGTCTCTAGATTTTCCTGCCAGGCTTTGCGATGGAAAGGGTTCTTGTTGAGAAATTAAGATCCAGGAAGCTGTCCAGCTTATTGGATGCACTGGCTTCCCTTAGAAGCCACGATGGTACCTCATGTGTCATAGAGTCATTTTTTGAATGATGTCATTACCTGCATGATATCACTGGATGCCCACCTTATAGATACTTGTGATTGGGTGTTGATTGTTGAAACACTTTTACACTGTTTCTATTTCATACGTATTATGTGAAATACTTTCCACCCCTTTAGGCATTCATTAACAACCAGGATACAAATTGCTTACCAAAGGATTAATTCAGCTATTGGAAAGCAATTGTGAAAAGAAAACGAATGCCACGTTCAAGAGAAAAGCAGAATTTTAGCCTGAATACAGCCTCATTGATCAATCACCCAAATCTAGGATGCTTTGAAATATTTGTTCTTTCCTCCTGAACTTAAGTTTTACCATCATTAACTGCTCCAGGAAGAATAGCCACTATAACAGTAAATATACAGAGTGCTTTGACTACCCAACTCTGCTCCATTATTATTATCATTCCAACCTGCAGAGCAATGCTTCTCCCTCTATCTTCATTAATTGCTGCAGGGGAAAAAAAAAGAATATCTACCAACTACTACAGCAGTCAGTATACTGGATGCTTAGAAACAGTAATGGGCTAACTTTTCCCTTAGAGTCAGAATAGGTATTTTTCAGATCACTTTTAACCAACCTCTTTATTACTCCATTTAAACACTCTACTTTATTCACTAGTGAAGTGATTACCGTAGACAAGAATCCAAATCTTAATCATTGCTTATGGCAAGAAAGCAACATTATGCTTCTCTGGTCTTGGATTAAAGACAACTAAAATCGAAATTGAAAATACAGCAAAGGAAAACTAAGGGGTGGCTGAAGTTTGGTTTAAAACAACTCATTTTCCATCAGGTTTTGGACCTAGATTTGGCACCAAACCAGTCTTGTTCTGCCTCTGCAAGAAGAGATGGGGACCTGCAACTTTTTAAATTTTCCTTGAACTATCAATGACCTTTAATATCATCTTGCTGTTTTGTTTTGTGGCAATTTTTCTGAATCTCCTCCTTGGATGACTGAACCTAGTACTTGGGTTACTTTGTCTTCTGGCATTTTCACTTTTCATATTATTTCTCATTTCATCCTCCAATTCTTTCAATGAATAGATAGGCACAATCATGTAGATTAGGTCACAACATATTTTGACTCTCCTCTCTGCCCTGTGGTTCTGCTCCAAAATAACATGGGTCATTAGACATCCCCTGACTAATTCCTATTTCTTCTCTCCCCCCCCCTCCAATTCTTACATTGGCTGGGTCTTCAGGAATATTATCGCTTTAAATTGCTGATGCTAATCTTTTGGATTGCATATTTATTTTTATTTATTAAACTTATATTTATATCTAAGAAGACAGGTGACATGGAGGTGGGGATCTTCTCTCTACCCCACCAGCCATCCCAACCATAGGGTGCCATTCCAGGGACCCCAGGCCAGTTACATATTCAGGTTTTAAGGTTCTTCAAAATGACAGGAGCATGAGGGCCAACCTCATCTCAAGCAGGAGAATATTCCAAAGGGCAGTGGACACGGCAAAGAAGGCTCTTCCCCTGGACTTCACAGCCAAAATTCTTCATCAGATGGGATCCAGAGTAAGCCTCTTTCCCTGAAGTGAGTGGAATAGGCCAGAAGCATTGGGTGAGATGGTTCCTCAGGAATTTAATAGAAATACCCAGTTTTTTTAAAATAACTTGATTTTAATTTCTGCATGGTAAGATGGATGGCAAATATATTTTACAAATAAATAAAAATAAAAAGGCTTGGCTGATTTGTGAAATCAAGATTGATTACTTTCTTTTCATGTTAAACTCACTATCGCATGTTTAGGGCTTTTTCCCATCTAACTCTGACCCAATTGTTCTCCCTTGATTTATGTCTGGTGTCTAATCCCTTGAAGTTTTAAAAAATCTTAAAATGTCCACCCCACCCCCCACAAGATCGCCATGGATCCAGAGGAAACTTCATTGCCCTTTATACTATGGCTATACTTGTATCTTATACTGATTATTTATCATGCTTATTATTTATTATTGCTAATTGTATTATATCATAGTTCCTGCCCTCTGGAACAGGATTCTCCATGAGGTACTTATAGTCCTGACCCTGTTATATTTTTAGAAAACTTTAAAACTTGATTTTTCTAAAAGGTCTTAAACCAGGATGTTTTGTGAATCTGTAAGAGCAATGTGGTATTTTAATCCTCTTTGCATTTTCATGGTGTGGTGGTTTTGTTATTGATTTTTTTTAATTACTTGATTTTAAACTTTTGTACATCACCTTGTGTTGCTTGCAGTTTTGTAGATGATAAAAAACCCAAATAATAATACTTTTAAATAATGTTATTGCCTTCCTTCATGTTGTGCTTAACTTTAAGAACACACAATATAAACTGCTACAAAGAATTACCATTACAAGATACTCCACATTTTGTTAATGAAATCAAATTCAAAGTTAGACTGGTAATATTGTTGCTGTGCTTTCCCTAGGGAACAGATCCCCCCTCCCCACAAAAAAGCTGGATGATCCCAACCCCACTGGCTTTCCAGAAAGCCATAAAACCAAGCTTTTCCCTCAGGCATTTTGGTGGGTTGTTAGCACAACCAGATATTCTGTATGCGCATTTGAGTTTGGGAGTTGTCTGTGAAATTGTGCTAATTATGTTGGCTTTTAATTATATTTAATTGTTTTATACAGTGGAATCTTGGTTCACAATCGCTTTGGTTCGCAACCAAATCGGTTCATAACCAAAAAATCAGCTAAATGTTCGACTCGGTTCAGGAACAAATCCTCGGTTCACAACCAAACTTCCTGAGGACAAAGAAATCTGAAGAGAGAAAAAACCTGAAGGAGAGCATCCTTCCATCATGGAGGCGGACTCTGCCGCAAAACAACAACCTCTCTCTCGCTCAGAATCGACCAACTGAACAGTTTTCTCTGTTGTTCATGGTTTTCTCAGTGTTTGTATTAAAGGATTTTACTGTTACACTGTGATTTCTGTGACATATTTAACTACAGTACTGTATTTGTGTGCTTCAAAATCTTTAAAAAACAGTAGAGTTCATAGGGGTCTGGAACGGATCGATCTTATTTCCATACAACCCAATGACAAAATTTGTTTCGGTTCACTATCAACTCGGTTCACAACCAAAGTTATGTAACGAATTGTGGTCGTGAACTGAGGTTCTATTGTTATTGTAATATACAAATTATATATTTGTATATAATTATTTATATATACATTTTTAATTAATTATTGTAATTGGTGATCATTCTCATTCATCATTGTGTAGAAATTCTGGTCCATTTCTGAAATACTTGAATTCAGTAACATCTGATAAAATTTCAAATATGAACTGTTCATTTCAGTTCTACCACAATATTTCCATGAGATTTAGGTAGACTTTGATATGACCAAATTCAGTTCTGAATTTCTTCTTCTCCATAATCCTTTTTCTCATACACTTGCTTGTAAGTTGGGAATATTGTGCTGTTGTATTTGAGTTTTAGGTTTAGATGACAAATTACCAGATATTCTGCTGCAGAATTTTTCTGAGCCAAAGCAGAATCTATGCTTTCTGCAATGCTAGCAAATTCTCTATATCCTGAAATAGAAAAGCATCCCCCAAACCATAGCACTACTCCTTTTTTTGACAGGCAATACTGAAGTTCTTATCATGTTTGCTTTCCACCAGGTGTGACACATGTAATACAAAACCTCTACTTTGGAGTCATTTGTCCTAGAACTTTCCTCCAAAGTTTATAGGTTCATTCAGATGATTTGGAATAAATTTGAACTCACCATCAGTACTCTTCTGACTAACAGTTACTGCTTTGTTGTTCTCTTATGCCACCATAAAACCCAGCAATTGTTCTATAATGGAATCATAATTGCCATCTTTAACCAAGGCAAGAAAGGCCTGCAGAGTTCTGACTGTTATTCTAGGATTCTTTGTGGCTCCCTAGACAACATTTCTTGGAGGTGATTTTCAAAGGATACCCATTTTTTGAAGATTCACTATTGTCCAAATTTTCTCCATTTCAAGGTTATTTCTCTGACCTTCAACTGGTAGAACACCAGTATTTTAGAAACGTTCTATTTTTCCCACGCTTATGGGCTTTAACATTGCTTTATGGAGATATCAAGAAACAGCACTTCTATTCTTTTATAAATATTTTTAACAACGATGAAAAGTTGAAATTCTTCCGCCTTAAGTTAAATCACAATTTTTGGATTTAATAATAAAAATGATGCTTTAAAACCCAAAATGTCTGTCTTTTTCAGGCTAATAGTTCAATACTACAAAAACTTGAAAAAGATTACAGAACTTTTGTGAATAAAATGAAACCCAATTTTAATCACAATACAAAACAATATTGATTGTAAAGACTTAATTTGGTATAAAAGGGGAACAAAGCATGTGAACTAAATACAATAGTTATAAATAGATTTTTACCTGATTCAAAAGTTGGCATTTTCAAGTCACCTTGATTCAATTCTGTGCCATATTTTAGTTTATGGTATTTTGCCCTTAAAAGAAAAACATAAGTGAATTGACCAGTAAATAAAATTTAGATTTGCATTTTTCTTACAACATTCATACAAAGATGTCAAAACATTAATCCTTGCAGTCTTATAAAATAAAATCCAAGGTATGTGGATACTACATGTGGACAGTTAGAGCTACCATCTGCCTACTTGACCCTGGCTAATTAAATCACTCATCAGGAGACTGGCCTTATGGTTAAAGGAAATGATCAGTGTCACCATCACTGTCTATGGCATCCTGTCTGGTAGGACTGGCTGTGGGGTCAGTTTTTCATAATGTTTTCATAATGTTTGTGATCTTTCCTATTAAGCTTTGTCCAAAAGCTGGTTCTTTCTTGAAGACTAGTGAGGGGGCAGGGTTATCAAAGAAATCAAGATGGTGATCATGATCATGCAATCAAAGTCTTCCTTTTATATGCATGTGAACATCAATGACAAAGGTTAATTGTGATTGCCAAATCATGATTTTTTTAACCTTTCCACTCCATCCAAGAGAGGAGAGGAAAGGAGAGGAGAGAAGTTTATGCCAGTGAAGATTGCTCTTACAAACTGCTTTTGGTCATAGGATAGACTTGGAAATATCAATTCTTGTTAGAGCTTTCACTAATTAAAACAAGTTCATAACAATCTTAGACCATTCATATTGTTATGCTCAAAGCCATGTATGGATATATAAAATGACATCAATACCTTCCAATTGTATCTGGACAGTAACTGACAAAGCAATAAATATTATGGTTCCAGTATCTTGTCCCAATTAGTAGCCTAGCTAGCACATTTTCCATCAGCTGGAGCTTCAGAACACTTTTCAAGGAGCACATTGAAATAAGACAACTTGGGATACAATCAAGGCAGGAAACCAACCGGTTCAGGAATAGACATAGCTAGCACATTAAATAAGTATCAAATTCATTCCTTGTCATAGCCTCCACCGTGTAATTAAGTAATAATTAATCTGCTGTTTCAGATGGGTTAAGCCCTATCTTGAACAGGCTAAATCCAAATCTTGGAGCAAGAGCACTTTCAACTTAACTGAATTTATTCCATATTACTCTTTTTCATTCAGACCATTATTCAAATTTCAAAATTTTCTTCAATTATAAATGTCAAGTTATTAATATGAAAGCATTCTATGTAAACTTCTAAGTTGAGAAACATGGGATAGATACCTTTCTTGTTTTAATGCATATTCTAACATTTTTATTCTTCTTACTAAATCTTTCTTCAAGTTTTCTTGACCCTTTCTCTCGCCTTGCAAAAATGCTATCCGAGCCTGAAAATACAAAATAGTAACATAATTATCTTTCATTTGAGTCATATTTATACAATATACCCTACAACATCTTTTAATTCTATGTTCTATGCCTCCTAGAAGAATTTACAGGGATATTATACACAAAAAGAAAATAATCTATAGATTGTACTGCTTTGTGATAAATAAAATGTTTGCCAAAGTAACTGCCCTGTTCCTAATAAATTATTATTTTAGAGTAAACCTGTTCAAAACAGCATTCAAAATTAAATATGTATTTCTAAATCATAAGTCCAGGAAGAGAAATAAAGCAGGAACAATACAATCCTCACAGGAAAAAGCAGGGGAACTCTCTATTCAAGAAGTTCAATAGCATTGAAATGCTTTATTCATCATTACATTACATCAGTTCTTGTTAATCCTATGACATTTAATGAACTGGAATCAGAAAGATTCCAGATACAAAAGAACCACAGCTTTGCATAAATGCCACACTGTAATTACACAGAAACGAACTTTAAAGCAGCACTGTTACCCTGTTTCTCTAACAATACGACCCACCTCAAAAATAAGCCCAAGCCTAATTTTTTTTTGCAGGGGCTAATATACGCCCTACCCCCAAAGTAAGTCCTAGTGAAGGGGTGGGCGTGGCCAGCACAGGAGGCAGCCCTTCCTGCACCTCAAGGAGGTGATCCTCTTGCACCTCAAAAAAAAAAAAAACCTCCCCAAAACTAAGGCCAAGCGCTTATTTTGGGGGTCAAAAGAAAATACTGTAAGATCCTGCCTTATTTTCTAAGAAACACGGGTAGTATACTAACAGTCCCATTGGTGAAATTTCATTATCAGTTGAAGTTTAAAGGAACATGTCAACCAATAAAATTTGCTCAGTTGCTTTGGTTGAAAAGTGCAAAACATAACATCACTTGTAACAACAGAACATATATATTTCAGTGTCTTTCACAGAGACCCAAGCTTTCTTAAGGATGTATCAGAAGTATTTACAAGAGAATATAAAAAAGAAAAAAATATTTTCCACCAATTTAACTCTAATATTCAATTAACACAGCTATATATTTTTTAATTTATTGTATTAGATTCTGTCCCATTTATTTAGAGCTCAATATGACATAAATGGGGCTCCTCTCCCTTTATGTTATCCCCACAACAGCATGCAATATACAGTAGGTTAGGCAAAGAGAGAATGCTTAGTCCCAAAAGTCATGCAGCAGATTCTATGGTCCAGCAAGAGCTTGAATCTGGGCCTCTGCAGTTTAGATCTAGCCATTATCTATACGTATCTAGCTTAAGATCAGAACAAAAATACCAGGAAAACCCAGTTCTCTTCCCTTTAAAATTTACATTAATGAACAATGGTGAAAAAAGTCACTGTGGAAATATACTGTACACTGAACTACAAAAGAAAAGTGCAATTAGGTAGAACTTATTTATTTCATGTATTTACAATTCAAAAAATATATTACAATCAAAATATTAAAATATTTTAAATCAATAAAAACAAAAGAAACCATTAAATAATATTAAAACTTAGTTTAATTAATAATAAAAACTTATTACTGTTGAGCTTGGAGGCAAAGACTAATGCTAACCTTTTTGAGCACACCCACAATAATCAGACGCTTTGAACCCTGACCTTCTTCCTGCCAGGCCCCTACTGTGATCCCAGACAGACTCCTTATAAGCAAGACCCATTTGTTCTCTTAAGTTGAAGGGAAATAGCTGAAAATAACTTTTCTTTTCCATACAATTGCTCCTTCTCTCTTTTCAGGGAAGGTTGAAATTATTCCAGTTTATGTTGGCAACAATAACTAAATCATGATTTTTCAAATTAATTTTATTGGAAGTAAAAGAGACTATGCTTCAAGATTAAAAAGTAACCTCATAAATTGAAAAATAAGTCTGATAGAGAATTTAATTCATTTGGAAACCAAATTTGGATTTATAGATTATAATTCTGCATACAGACTCTTACTGCATCTAAAATGTGTTTTTTAAAATCTTTAAATTATTAGATACTGCTTGATTCATTAAATACTAGACTTTTTTAGATTATACAGAAACATTTTGCTAGATGATTCTTTTGCTAGATGATCTGGCTGTCTTTGTTAAGTATTGAACACTGGCTTTATTTCAACAATGGTTTTGAAATATTAAATTGATATATCACTTTTATATGCAGCACTAATGTTACTTTAAAAATCCTACTTCTATAGAGTTTGATAATCTTTGGTTTACAGGTTTTGCTCTTTCTCATTACTGTTTTTACATATCTATTTAAAAAGAAAAAAGGTCTTTAAACAGTATTACTCAATGTCTGTGTGTGGAAGGATTGTACATACCGTATGTGTATGAGGAAAATATTGAAAATCTATGTTGTACAGGTGTCCATCTGACTGGTGCAAGATGCATATTGCAGTGTTGAAGAAAGACTATGTATGTGGTTAAGACTGTAAAAGGATATAAGATTATATGTAAATATATATGTGGGAGGTTCTGTGTGCATGAGTATATGTTTTACATCTCTGTCATAAGATGTACTTAACAAGTTTTGTATCATACTGAATTGTGGGACAGTGAGTCAGCCATTAAGTGCAAGGACCAGCCATTTTTTTCAGCATTGTTGAACTTTGAGCAGTAATTAAACAAATGGTTGTTAGTCAAGGATTAGCCATAAGGAAGTATTTATATGAAAATGGCAATAAATTTGAACTTTTAATATAATTTATATCATAAAGTATCTATAGTGCCTAGCTTTTAGTACACCATTTAGATGAAGTCATGTTTTGTTGTTGTTAGTTGCGAAGTCGTGTCCGACCCATTGCGACCCCATGGACAATATTCCTCCAAGCCTTCCTGTCCTCTACCATTCTCCGGAGTCCATTTAAGCTTGCACCGACTGCTTCAGTGACTCCATCCAGCCACCT
>JANHJO010000995.1:94082-127880 GCA_032468235.1 Pseudoxyrhopus heterurus | reverse complement strand
GCTGACATTGTAAACCACTTAGAGAGGGTTGCAAGCCCTGATAGGCGGTATATAAATACAGTGCTATTGCTATTATGGCTTAGTAAGAGATGTGATGTGAATCGTTTCCAATTCACAAAGCTTTCATAAGCCCAGCCATATTCTTAGAAAACTCAGATGTTTGCAAATAATAGTGCCAGTTTCTGTACACCCTGACAAATATGCTAATAATATATAGAGGTTGCATTCAAAAACCAACGATAAAAATATGCCGTAAGTAAGTCTGACTGGTATTTTAACATTCCTGTTATTGTATATTGATCAATTTTCTTTATTTCATCCTGTCCTGAGATCCATTTATAAAGATACAGCAGGTTGCAAATATTTTAATTAAAAATTGCTTCAGAATTAAAGGACTATCTCAATAATATGGTTGGAATAGAGTAGACTGCACTGTGAAATTCAAGAGGTGCCGAGAAAGACTCTATCTACTTGATAGTCTTGACCTAAACTTTACACTTTTTGGACCCAGTGTACTGGTTAAAGCATGAAACTACTTAAGCCAACAGCCTCCTCCACATATACAAGAAGTGCAATTAATTCTTGTTCCAACTGCTTTTCTTCCTGAAGGAAACTGCTTTTCTTTTAAGAGTTTCATGGTGGGATGAACAATAAGCCATAATTTAGTGCTATGATAGAGCCTAGGACAACATGGTCCAGCCAGCATGAAAAAAGAGATTAAACGCTATTGTATTTATTTTCAACTACCCCATATTGTTCCACTGCATGAATCAGTTTTAACATTGTCTTTCCTGGAAGAATCAAGACAATAAGTGACTGATTCAATCTGGTTTCTTCAAATAAACCATAATTAAAAATAAACACATTTACCCTAGCAGATCTGTTAATGACAAATTACTGTTCACTGAAATTGAAAGCAAAAGCCTCAATTTTCCTTTTGTTACTGCTTTGAAGGAACATGGTAAGATGAAGTGAACACTTTTTTTTTTAACTTCCTAGTGTCTACTGAGGAAGTGATTCTTCACTCGTATCAGGAATAAAAAGGGGGGGAGGGTTGAGTCTAGCATGGCAGAATTCATCTTAAAGAAAGAGAGAAAGCAGTGATGAATATTGTGTTTTAAGCCTGGCACATGTGAATTTTTAAACAGAATTTCCTGTCTAGAAAACACCACCTCAGAACAGTTTGTGTTTCTCACTAACTTCCTAGTGAAAAGTCTCTGGAATATTTGCATGTCTTTTTAAACCATGAACAGGAGGTTGCAATTCTAACAAAGCACACAAAATGACTTCTTTAGTTCCTAGGGTCAATTACGACATAACTGGATGCTTTGAAACTAGTCAGAAAGAGGTTTTACTTCAGCGGGAATATAACAATCACCTACAAGTTCTCAATCTCAACAACTTTAAAACTATGTGGACTTCAACCCCCAACTAGCATGTTCCCCAGTTGAGAAACACTGGTCCGTAACTATCATCTCTCCACAGGCCACATACATACATACTCACCCACGTAATGCATATTGAAGGCCAAATACTTGTACTGGAAGAGGGGATTGTTGTTTAGGCTACTTCTTTGGATCTGTTGGAAGAAGGAACTGACATCCCATCGGTATAAGACATCCAAAAGCATGATGCTTGGCACCCGTAAGGCCACGTTCAACATTGCTTCCAATTTCTCCTTTGCAGCCATGCTGTTTCTTTGTTGTGAGGTGGGGCAGACTGTAAAAAACCAAAAACAGTTTAACAGTTTATTTATTTATTGATACTATTTATAAGCCTCCCCATTCCCAAAGGACTCTGGGTGGCGTTGCCATAGATGTAATACTGATAAACACTGCATTTATTTATTTTAAGATTTACAAGGCTACCCAATTTGCTGTGTGACTCTGGGCAATGTACCAAGAATAACTGTCTAGCAAATGTATAAATACAAAATGTAAATTAATAACCAAGCACACAACAAAATAACCTGGGGCAGGAGGTGCTCCCACTCAATCAGCTGCTAATACCAGGGGGAAGGGCCAAGTCTTAAGGGCTTTCCTAAAGGCAAGGAGAATTGGGGACAACTATATATTGGTGAGAGATCATTCCAGAAAGCAAGAGCAACCACAGAAAAGCTTCCTAAATACCATAAGATGTCAAAACCCCTAGGGGAGCATGTGGGGCTGGCAGATGTTCTTGGGAGGAGGTCTATCAAGTAACCCAGTCCTATGCCCAGTGCTATCAGTATCTTGAATCATACCCTAGGAGACAGTACAGTTCACAGGGTTGCAGTATTTTGTGGTATAATAAACTGAACCCGTAATTACCCACAATGCTGCAATAGTCCAATTGGGAGGTAACCAAAGTGTGAGTAACCATGAACAGAGCCTTCAAGTTCTGAAATGAGTGTGACTGGTGCACAAGACCCAGTTGTGCAAAGGATCCCATGGTCATAGCTGCCTCCTGCTCTTTGAGTAGGAGTTGAGAGTACAGATTGTTCACCAAGTCTCAACGGGGTAGTGCCATCCCATCCAGAACCAAAAATGGAAACTCTGCAACTTCTAAATCCAGGAGACCCAAAACCCACAGCCACTTAGTCTTAACAGAGTTGAACAATAACCTATTCTTCCCCATTCAGATGGTCCTAGCTTCCAGACACTGGGAACGGACACAGCACTTCATCTGGACAGCTGGGGACAAAGTCATACAGCTGGGTATCATCAGCATCTAATCCTGAACTAATTTATGACTTCCCCCAGTGGCTTTACATGGATATTAAAAAGAAGGGTGATAAGGAGTCCTGAGGCAATGAGCCTAAGTCTCAACAGTTCCCATCTCACCAACCAAATAGAACTATTGCAGAACAATGACTCTCACCACAACCTCTTAACTGGTCCAGAAATATACCATGGTCAATGGTACCAAACGCTGCTGAGAGATCAAGAAGAGCCAAAATGGATGCACCATCCCCCACCTTGAGCTTGCGATAGGTCACTGACAAGCACAACCAAATACCTCTCCATACCATACTCAGGTTTGAATTCATTCAAAACTCTGGGTACATCCAATGAACATTCACACATAACCCTAGAATTTGTCGCGCTAAACTAGTCTTCAAAAGGAAGCAGAAAAGCTGAGCTTCTACTTTAATGGAACACAGCTTGAATGAACAGTAGGTAAATAAATTGAATCTCAGCATGATGGAAGACAAATACTACTATAGTAAACCCGAAAGTATGGATGGATAGTTATCCAAGGAAAGATATCCAAGTTATCTTTTCAGTCCTGAAAACAGAATAAAAGCATCACTAAAATAACAGAATGGAAACATTCAACTGCCTCTCATCACTACTGAGTTTCCCTCAAGATATGAAAAGAATTAAATGACTACCTTTTAGATTAAAAAAGCAAGCCTTATAAATCATAGTCTTTACCATATGATACAGCTTAAACCCACTTGCAAACTTAGAATGTTGCGGGGATTCTCATCAAGCCTTGTCTTTATTCTAACAATCATTAAGAAATGCATTTTCCTTTAGCTAAGGCACAAGTTTCTGTTCCAATAATTTGCTAATGATGTTCTGCACTCTATAGAGTTGTTTCCCTCATGATTTAAAGGAATCTCTTTAGAAGGAATCATAAATTAATATGTCTAACCTTTAACTGCCACATTCAGATTGATTTCTGGAGAAGGGGCACTGGAATAGAGAAAATGTAGGGGCTTTACAACATCAGGCTCTTCAATTAGGCAAATTTAATGGAAACCAAAGAGTGGGAGTTGAATCCAATGCTAGCATGTTTAACTACATATTGCAGTTTTTTGAGCCCAGGTAATGTAATTCAGAGGTAAGATGACTTTCAAATACCGGTAGCTCCATAATAAAAAGCCATAGTTCACGTGTAAGCCTCCTTACAAAGGATATACCTTATGCTAACTTATGTCACATAACTTGGGCCAGCCATAAAAAAGCGCCCAATATGTTTATCTTATAAATGCATAAGGCTGCCCAATTGTACATACAATGAGGCTGGATGATGATATCAACAATAGGGTGAATAAAAATAAATTATCTTTTTAAAAAAGGGTGTTTCTTCTATTTAAATTTTTTTAAAAAAATTCTGTATCATAAAAATGAATATAATCAGGAATATAACTTCTAATAAATATTCTGTATTGCTTTCTAAAATGGAGATTTTTTAAAAAAAAAATAACCAGGGGAGCAGCATTCTGCAACCACATGACCACAATTTGTGACTTTTTTGCCAGTTTCCAACATTTTCTATGTGACATAAAATGCTTGGCACTTACACACATGAACCAATTTGCTCGTATATGTGCAAGGTTACCTGAGTTTACAGGCTTTTAATTTTAACCAAGTTATTACTTCAATTAACATTGTTTCTTTTGTCCTGACTCCACCTTTATTGAGAATGTGGCTTTTGGCAGGTATATACATCCACACATATATGCACACACAAGAGTATAAATGTGCTCATTTATTCAGCCAGGAACAGTCTCCAAAATTACCGTAGTTTCAGCCAGAGCCGAGAACTATAGGATGACAAACAGGAGAAGTTCGGTGTTCAGCAGGATTTTTGTCTCTGTTAGATTGCTATTTCTGTCTATTTTTGGGGAGGGTGAGAGAGATCTTATATTCTGCTTGATAACTGATCTCTTTCTAAAAGTAAATGATAAAGAAGGTCAATGAATACAGGGATTTTGGAATAATGGAGAAAACTTTGGGAAGGACTATGGCTTTGGAACATATACTGTATATTCATGGCAGGAGAAAGGCATTGAAAGCAAAATACAAAGTGAATTCCTACAATCCTGATCCTGAAGATTTGAGAAATAAGCTTCTGGTATATCAATCAATTCTAAGCATGATAGCAGGCTATAAAACAGATCCTATTTGGAGGGCATATTTTCATAAATAGTCTATAATTAGGGGTAAGGAACATTGCCTGTTAAGATTAAATTTATCTGGAAAAAAATCTGATTAATTGGTCTATGTAATATGTACCTTCTAAAAACCAAATCTGCAAGTATTGCTGAATCCTGAAGAATATAAATCTAATTTAATTTGTGTTACACCAAACAAAAATGCATTTTTATCAGAAATTATAGTCTTCCAGATTTAAGAATAATGGGTGGTTTAAACTGTGAAACGAAATCTTCCCAACTAGTGATTTAAACCAATCTGGTTTAAATCTACTCTAATTCACAGGATAGCTGCCCATATTCTGGGATCTTCTAAGTTTATAGAAAATGACTGAGCAAAAAGCCTTTCATTGATTCAATACTAGGAGCACTAAAAAAGGTCCCCAATGTTTTTATTTAATTTTTATTCTGTGGAACACTAAGGGAAAGCATACTGGGGCATTCCAATGTTGAAATAAGCTGTGAGCAACATGTCTCTGTAGTTTTAAAAGTATTTCTCCTTTTTGTGACATCACCTCCATATCTCTCCCACCCAGTTGGGAAAGGATCGGATTACTTTGGCCAAAAAGTTTGAATTGTTTGCAAAAAGCTTTTGAAATTAGGTCAAGAAACCCATATATTTCCCATCTGTTGTACAATCTATGCCAGCAATAAATGAATAACAAACCATGTGCTAATAAATTACAGCGAGAGAGAAAGGTTCTGGGAATTCCATTTCCAACTTATCTATAGATGACAATAGTTCTTCTTAATGAATTGTTCGCTTGTTTTATTTCTTTAGCTGCCTACCTCAATAAGTGACTCTGGGTGGTAGCTCTGGGCAACTGTATCATAATGGAGAAAAGGAATATCCCATTGTCCCTTTATATGAAACGTGCACAATTTCTTATTTTATATCATTTTCACCTATTACAGGCTTGTGAAACTTATACATACACAAACAAACTTGCATGCTTCAAAATACATTGTTACAACCAAAACTTCTGCCCATAGCCAGATAGCAATAGCAATTGCGCTTAGACTTTTATACTGCTTCACAGTGCTTTACAGCCCCCTCTAAGCAGTTTACATAGTCAGCATATTGCCCCCAACAGTCCTCATTTTACCGTCCTCAAAAGGTTGGAAGGCTGAGTCAACCTTGGACCAGTGAGAATCGAACTCCTGGACTGAGCAGTGAATTAGCCCTGCAGTACTGCATTCTAAGCACTGCACCACCACAGCTCATTGTTATGCCAGTTTTGGAGAAGAATAAATGGGTGGAATAGTTAAAATATTTTCATTTAGCAATTAGTAGGAGGAGCCTGCTGTTCACCAAAGTATACAGGATATGCTTTAACTTGTGCTCCAACCAGCCAATCATCTCCAGGCAAGAATTTTCATGCTTGCTGCCATTCATTTCAGTTGGGTAGTCAGGCACATTATATTTACACCCTTAAATTGTTTATTATTAATGCACACCCACTTAAAATCTGTACAATTCTAATGCTACTCTTATACACTACACCTAGCGCCTAAATGGAACTCAATGAATCCTTCTTCCAAGCAGACCTTGGGCTGAATTCAATATTGACCACAACCAGGGGAATGAAAAGTCATGGCAGAATTAATTCACAGAAATGCTAAAAGCACCAACTTATTCTCAGCTGCTATTACACAACATACAAAGGACAAGAGCAAGAAAACTCATTACGTGAGCAGAAATCTACTTCCCTAAAGTAGGGTATAGCCCACGTTTAGAAATCAAATCTTGATTGGAAGGCATTAGGCAGGGTGGATTTGATTCAAATCAAACTGATTTAAATCATGATTTAAATCACTAGTAAAAAGGCTTGATTTAAAACAACTCAATTTAAATCATAATTTTTAAAGAGCAACTGTCATCTCTGTCCCATAGCGGCTCGTCCTCCGAGGCACTGTTGACTCACCGACAGTCCCATTCACTTTAATGGGACGGCTGGTGATGCGGCAGTGATACAACAAGGTGAGGCACGTGGCGGGCAGCAGATGAGTGGATACCTGCTAACAGGCGCTGCCATGATGGATCTGAAATGATTGGTGCTCTTTAAATGTAAGGAGTCATTCTTGCTGGTAGTTAGAATCTTTAATATTATGATTTGCAAACAAAACAAAGGTTTCCTATTTAGCTTGCAGAGCTTGGATTCACTGAATGAGTTTACCAAAAATGTAAATATTGCAGAATATACAGCCTCATGCTATATAACTAAGCTCCATTTCATGATGAATAAACTAAATTATTAAAGCATTTTATTAAAATAAATTTGATAAAAAAATAAAAAAAATCGGATTTTTTAATTTTTATTTTTTTAAGTCATCGATTTTTATCCACTGTTTCTCACCAACCAAGATCATTTTTTTGTGAAAGTGGCGATAGTGGTATTGGTCCAAAACAAAAACAAAAGCATCACGAACTATTTCTAAATGTTATAACTGGGGAAATACATGTACCATTTATGGAAAAAAATCTTTATCCCTCCCTCCCTACACACACACACACACAAACTAAAACTCTCATGTCTTTTGTAACCTTTAATTAGGTGAAATGTGGCAGTCTGCTGCTGTGTCAGGGAGGGACTGAGGTGGTGTGCAACATGGGCATGATGCAGATCAATCAGGGTGCCCAAGACATGCAGCAAGGATTATGGAGGGTGTGTGATGGTGCAACGCAGGCTGGGTAGCATGTGGAAGGGTGTGGGTCATGGAAGGGGTGTATAGCTACAGTGGGAGTTATAGGGCTATGCAAGGTGTTACACAGGTCAGGGAGGGTGAGCAGGGTTGTGTGAGTGATTGCAGAGGGACTGGGGAGGGTGCACCAGTAGGAGACTTACTAAAGCAACTTGCAAGCTTCCTTCCCAGCATCTGTATTGATATTCTCCCTGAAAGCTTCCCATAAAGTCAGTGGGAAAGCGGCAGAAAGTTGGAATTATTCCCACTCGCACAGCTTTTTTTGCCCGTCCTTCATCATTCTGTTGATCTGCTCAGCTATATAAAAATTTCTAAATTTTTCGCTATATAAAAACAGTGAAGCAATTGAATGATGACTCAATGGGTCATGGGTTGTCTAGTACGGTTGGTAAGAGCTGACAATAACTTGATGGCACATAATCAATCACAGTACCATTCTTAAATACTTGAACCTGAAGGAAAACAAAATGTTCTGGGGGGAAAAAAACTCTATCTGCACATTCCCAATGTAAACATCATGTAGCACATTCTGATTTCTCAGACCACTCATCTGTATAAATGCCCCTAGAACCTTTACCCAACCTTTCCAGCTTCGTGGCCTGGCCTGGTGGGAGGGGGGCATGCGAGTAGCAGGCCACGCACACAGCTCCATTTCTGTGAGAATAGAGCTTCGCAAGCGAGTGGAGGATGCTCACTAATTAAAGCTCAACTCGCGTGAGTGGCAAGCACTTATGTGCAAAGGTCCATTCGCGTAAGCAGAAGGCACTTAAGTGGAGGGAAACTGATGAAATTAAACACGAAGCTTGTATGTCCCATTCTGGTAAATCAGTAGTGGATTATATTAAACAATATGAAATTAGCTTTCAGTTATTATCAAATTAATTAATTCATCACCAACAAAATGGTCAGAGAACATTTAATAAGCATTGTTATTGGAGATGAAACAGCAGATAGTATTTGCATTTATAATAGTATTGGAGATCAAATAGGTTTGGCCTTATCCTATTAAACTGAACCCCGAGACTAGTCATTAAACATTCTGAATACACGCACGCACAAAAATAAATCCTTGGCTAAATTTCCAGTACAGGTATTCCTCGACTTACAACCACAATTGAGCCCAAAATTTTGATCACGTGCCATGGGGTTGCTGCAACAGTCATAAGTGTGAAAAAGGGTCAAAGGTTCCTTTTTTCAGTGTCATTGTAACTTTGAATGGTCACTAAATGAACTGTTGCAAGTCAAGGACTACCTATATATGACTCTATTAGGAATTAAGAACTTTTTGGGCATGGGAAGTGATCAAAAGAACACTAAAAAGAAATCTACAACTGATTTCCAGCAATGGGTTGTTGTATGTATTGTTTATCAATCTTTAAACTGCAAAATTTCCAAGGATTTTCTTCCCTTTTAGGGAGAGAGGAGTATGCTTATTCGTTTGGAAGTTCATCCTTTAATACTGTTGTATGCATCTATATCTTTTAATTAGTTTTCATAATTCACAAAAATAGAACGTATATAAAAACTGTTTTCAAAAATGGCAACTGGAATTTCCATTCTTTTTTCAGTCAACATTTGTATAATGTTTAGCTCAAAAAACAATAAAAAATGAATCGGTCCTTTTCACATTAGGAGTTCAGCAACTTCAATATTCCATTCCTGAAATATCACCATGAGCTTTTCCTGGTAACAGCAAACAAGGTAGAACATATGCCAGATCTAATCTTATGCAATGGACGTCTCCACCTTGTTAATTAATCAGTTTGAGAAAAGTTCCTCTTTCCAAATAGGGAGGTTGGGTGCTCCTTCCTGTTTTGTGACTGTGCATGCTCACTATTCAATTTTGAATGAAATGGATTGATAGACTTTTTTTCTTCAACTAATAAGACATGAAATTCTTAGTTCAAAACATCTGAAGGCACCAGATTGTTTACCTTCACATTATATCATGTAGCAATGGCTGCTGGGAAACATTGGCTTGAAACTCTAATTCTGTTTTTCACAATATACCACAGATAACACATAAATTATAACATACCTATTATTTGATGACTTAATCTGTAGGTAGTCCTTGACTTACTGTGGAAACTGGGACTGGAATTTCCATTGCTAAGTAGTGTAGTTGTAAAGCATGACATAACATGACTTCATCACTTAGTGATGGTAATCACAGCACTCCTAGTTGCCACTGTTAATCAAATCCCACCAGCCATTAGGCGAAGACCCATCTCAAACTTCAGTTTTTCCACTGCCTCCCCTTCAACTCCCCCCAGCCACTTATTCTCCCCAACCTCTGCCATTTTTGATGCCCTTCACCCTGCCTTGTGGGGCAACCCCAGAACTGTGCAATTGTTTGCAGGTCAAAGGCTTCCTGGAATGCCACAGCTCTGGATTGCAAGACGCCCCTGAGACATAATCTAGCATGATGCCAGAGTTTCCCCACCTCATCCTAATAGCAGTGCATGAAGCTGCAGCTCAGCAATGTAATGCCATGGCTTCCCCAGCCTTAGCAGAGTAAAGAAAAGCTGCAGCCACTCCACTCCAGCCCAACAGTGCAAAATCCTAGTCACCCCTGCCCAGTAGTACAAAGCCCCAGCCATTCCAAGAAGCCCTAGTCATCTCAGCTCAGCAGTGTGGTACAAAGACGCAGCCAGCTCAGCAATGCAGAGCCCCAACCTTCCATCCCATCTCCACAGCATAAAGCCCAATTATTCCCGCTACCCTTCACTGTACAGTCCTGCTACTCTGCCTCAGTTGATCTGGGTCATGTTCTTGATCCTTCTGCTGACAAGGCATGCCTACCCTGGCTCTTTTTGAGGGAGCTGTTGACCATGTGAGGCCTTTATTTCAGAGGTCTCACGAGGAAACCGCCAAATGCAATCTTGGGGAGAAGGCCTCATGTGGTTATCAGTTGCCTTGCAAAGGGCCAGGTGACCAACTTGGTCAACAGTAGCAGCAAAAACATGATTAGGGTAGTGGACAGGAGAGTCAAAAGGACAGAGATGGGATACAGAGGGTGGGAAGAGTTGGAAGCAAACCCACAGTATTTATGTGTGGGCAGGGTGCCAAGCACTGAAATGTTGATCAAATGACCGCATGGATGCTGCAACAGCCATAAGGTGCTGCCATAACTTTGAACAGTCATTGAAAGAATTGCCATAAGGAGTACCTGTTTTTAAATTTGAATTAGATCTGTTACAATTACAGCACACTATATCACTTCTGATATCTGACTGGCCTTAAGTAATTGAACTAAAATTTTAAAGCAGTAAGGCAGCCTCCCACTGTTCTAACCTAATTTATATTACCACAGGCATTCTCTACCACAGGCATCCTACAACAAATTCTGCCAAGCAAGCAAAATCTTTATGAATGCTGACAATTCTTTAAGACTGTGCTTATTATAATAATGACATAATGTTGAAATGACTTGTAGGTAATAATGCTATTACTAGTCTGGTAAACCACAAATAATACAACAGTATTCACACAAGCATATGCAAAATGAATCTGGAAGAGGAAAAAATCCTTAAAGAAGTGAAAACTATTCAACCAAACCAATAGTTAGTTAAATAAAAGATTATTATATAACAAGTAAGAACTTATTGTTTGGTTGCAAAAATAGGTCTACATCAAAATCAAATCTGGAGGCTATAACAAATTAAAGAAAGCAAGATGACAAATGCTACATATTGCTGTTACAAGAAGTTTGGACTGGAAGCAGGCTTTAGTCTTGTAATATTAATGGTAAGAATGGACTTAATCCTAACCCTCTGATTACATTTGCTTGTGAAAGTATGGCTTGGCTAAGGTGCAATCCAGTAGTAATGTGTTCTGCTAGGTCAAAAAAGTTTTGCTGAGAGCCTGGCAAAAACAAATGCTTATGAGGCCAGTACCACCAGCATTACAGCAAGCTATGGCACTAATATTTTGGATTGTCAGCTGTATCAGTTGACAAAAAATTAAAATTGCCTTAAAAATTAAGGTGCCATAATTTTTCTACAATTGCAACTAATCAGCAACAAATTTGGGGCTGAGGGTGACTCATGTTTTCACCATATTATATCCCTGAAACTCACAGAATTGTTCAGCCCTCTTGCATGCAAAATAACATTAAACGGCATGGATGATTAATATAGTATCTGGAAAAGCTTGACCTTGTACTCCATTTACAACTTCAACTCACTAGAACTGAAAATTCTATTTCTAGTTTCAAATTTATTTATTTAGCATATGACAAATACATGGACTTATAGTGGTTCAAATGTTAATGTCCAGTCCACCCAGCCATTCAAGGACAGGGTGGTTTATGTTGAAAAAATCAGGCATTGGGCTAATTTAAGCTCTTGATGGACATTCAGACACGATGTGATGGATATTTTGTCGAGGAGCAATAGCAATAGCACCGCCTATCAGGGCTTGCAACCCTCTCTAAGCAGTTACAATGTCAGCATATTGCCTCCAACAATCTGGGTTCTCATTTTACCGACTTCAGAAGGATGGAAGGCTGAGTTAACCTTGGAGCTGGTGGGATTCGATCAGCCAAACTGCTGATCTGCAAGTCTGCAGAGTGGTCTACCTCATTCTAACCACTGAGCCACAGCAGCACCACAGTCACACTGAGGGGTAGAGACAAGACCCCAGTTTCAAATGTTTATGCCTGATAGCTGATAAAGAAAAGAAGCAAGTTATTTCATTTGTGGAATTTGATTCAATTTACCTCACATAAAAAAGCCTTATATTATTTAATATTTTTATAAGTTAAAAAAAGTTCTCTATTTCTCTTTGATCTAAGACATACATGGTCATCGAAGTCCACAAAAAATGGGATTCTTTCTTAAATAACAGATCTGGTGGTCCTCCTGATCTCATAACTTCTGCTTGAACAGCACATGGAGCTTGCGATCAGGGTCTTCATATAATTACATGTGGTGTAGTGTCAATAACTTTGACCATTCATGGAGAACAGGCAATGACCAGGATTACTTATGCTCGTCCCCCTATGGCTGGACTTCTGAACTTCACTCTACATGGGGCTGCCCTTGAAAACCATATGGAAGCTTCAACTGGTATAGCACATAGTGATCCAGTAGTTACAAGCATACCCAGATTTGTCCATGTGACACTACATTACTATTATGGCTACCAGTATATTTCCAGGTGTGATTCATGTGATGATTGTCACATAAACCTGCATATCTCAGAACCTTGCTACCTTTGCTCTAGGCTGAATTGGTTTATCTAGTAATAGCTGGGCTGAGTCTGCCTGTTTAATTAGAATGGAGAAAGAAAGCCTATTAGGGTTCCTTCTCTCAGGGAATAGCATCTTCGAGGCCCTGTGATAAAGCCTTTTCAGTGATAGTCCCGCTTCCATGGAATAACTTTTCCCTGATTATCATGATCAACCTTTCCTTGTCAGGCTTCTGAAAATAGCATTCAAGGACAATGGGGATTGACCTAGCCACCCCTCATGCTGAAGTTACAGGATATTTGCTATTTAAATTATTATAATTTTGTTTTTAATGTTGTTGTTGCCTGCTCAAAGCAACTTGGAACTGAGCTGCATGCAAGCTGTTGTAAATAAATAAAAGAAATCTGCCAAAAGAATTGTTCAGATTTATGCAGCATACCTAAGTGCTCTTGCATAAACTATTTGATTATGTTTAGCAGCATTCATTTTGTAAAATTCAGCATTTGTCCTCATAAGAATTCTGTAAGGTCAATAGCTATTATTTGCCCCTTTTCTCTTAAAATGCAAAGTTGAAAGTAAAAGACTGCATAACTTTAAACAAGTCAGGACACATACAGTATCTTCAAAGAGTTGTATCTTCTATCTACATTGCAACACTTTATTTTTTTTAGAACTAACCACATACCTCACATCTCTTTGCTTTTAACTCGGTACTTAGTAGCACTATTTCTCACAATCATCACTATGGATCATGACACATATCTAAATTTAACATAAGGATATGTTGCTACTGAGGAAGTCTAAAATGTCAATTACCCTGTTTATTTTGAAATATATCTTTAACGTTAATAACTTCTTTACATTCACGCACTTAACTGAAATGCCCAGTCATCTCACTATAATGCAGTAAAACCAGGTACACACAATCCCCAATTTTGGTTCATTGATAAAAGCATGATTGTTTGCTACAATTACAATATAACATACTGTAAGAAGCCTACGTTTTGAAATCATATAACGGGTGCAGAGGATTAACAGATAATCCGTTAACGTCACCCATGCCTTCATCTCCATCTCTTTTTGGGGTGTTTTGAATTAAGAATGAAGGGACACGTCTCCTGTTTCTGAAAAAACAGCAGGGGTCCATGCGTGATTTACATTCACAAGACAGGACTGTAAATATGAGTGTGACCCGAGTCGTCGTCGTGTGTGTGTGTATACACATACATACATACACACAGAAACAAACGCAACGATGCGGGTCACACTCATATTTACAGTCCTGTCTTATATGTATGTATATAATATATATATTCTATATATATATGTATAAATGACTCGGGTTTTTCTTAGGCCGCGAAACTCCCTGAGATGCCCAGCCGGCTTCGATATTCCTGCAGTTCCGGCAATAAGGCAGGGACTGACCCAGCGCGAGAATAACTGTCAAGGCGAAGATCCCACGCCGGCAGAGACAGGGGGTTCATATCTAGGGCCGACCGGGCGAGGAGGATACGGGAGCCCTCCTCCTCTCCCAACTCTCTTGACAGGCCCGAGCCAGGCGGGCGCCATGCTAGAAACCAAAATGGCTGCCCCGGGGAAAGCCGCCCAACCCGAAGAGCACCGAGGGGGACGTGCCGAGTGACGCCCGCCGCGCCGCGCCACGCCTCGCCGGACCCGCCACACGCAGGTACCTTCTCCTCCGCGCCCACCTTTTCCCCGCATCGTCGGCAAAGTCCCCGCCGTCAGCCTTAGAGCCGGGCCGGGTTCAACTCAGCCCGTCTCTCTCTCTCATTGTGTCCCTCTCGCCTGCCCGCCCGCCAGCCACCCGGCTTCATCTTACCTGAAGCTCGGCCCTTTCCACCTCCCAGTGAGCGCGCTCCATCTCGAAGCGGGCCCACTCGTGCTGGATGTAGTGCAGGATTCCCGGGATAGTGTAATGCTGGGGCCGGGACAGCTCCGATCCGCTCCCGGGCCCCGCCGCTTCCTGAACCGCCGCCGGACCTTGAGACTGCTGCTGGGACGGCAGACTCCCGCCGCCGCCGCCGTTGTTAGACCCCGCACAGCCCTGGTTGAGCAGCTGGGAATTAACGTTGCCTCCGATGGGCGGCAGTGGCTGCTGTTGAGGTCGCGGGGTAGCCCCCGCCATGATCCCCCCTCCGGCGCCGGGATGTTCGTCCATTGTCTGTGAGGAGTCCTCCCCTCTTCCTCTTCCCGCCTAGTGTGTCCGGCCGAGTCCTCAGCGGTGCTCTTGGGGAGGGGGGAGTGTCCGGCCCAGAGAGGAAGTCCCAGCGGCGTAGAGGAGCACCCGGGTGTCAGAGTCCAGCTACATCCGAGCCGCCTCTATCGCGGTTGCCGCCGGCCGCCATTACAGCCTCCGCTCCATCATCCACCGGCCAGATTCACTCACTCACCCACCCAAGGGGGGGGGGGGGGTACGTCGAGCATGCTGGGTAACAGCAACCGCCTTGCTCTGCCCCCCCTCGCCGCCGCCTTACTCTGCGCATGCGCTCGCGTCTGAAAAAGTCCTGGGCTGGGAGACGGGAGATGTTTCCTGCGCTTTTGGTGGCTTCTGATTTATATCCTGCGTTTCATTCTTTCACTCGCAGTTTCGCTTGGCTTTTTTCGGATAGCAACATATTCAGGAGGAAAATCAGAAGGGCTTCCGCTCTCTAAACGCCGCGCGCCTTATTCTTTAGCTGCTGCTTAACTTTTATTTGTACAATGTCTCTTTGAGGCAGTGCATAGAAATCGCTTTTAAACGCACTTAGAGGTTTACAGTTAAGGAGATGCTCCGGTTTTTTTTTTAAATCTTACACGTAATACTGATATATTACTTTAATTTGATTTATAACCCTTTCAAGAATCTTGGTTCAATAGTTGAGGACTACCTGTACCATACAGTACAGTTAGTCCTCAATGTACGACCACAATTGAGCCCAAAATTTATATTGTTGAGAGAGAAATTTCTTAAGTGAGTTTTGCCACATTTATTAAGTGAATCACTGAAGTTGTTAAATTAGTAACAAGATTATTAAATGAATCTGGCTTCCCATTGTGGTTGCTTGTCAGAAGGTTGCAAAAGGTGACTCCAGGACCCTGCAACTGTCATAAATATGAACCAGGTGTCAAGTATCCAAGTGTAAATCATGTGACCCTAGGGATGCTGCAGCGGCGGTCATAAGTGTGAAAAATGGCCATAAGTCACTTTTTTCAGTACCGTTGTAACTGAATGGTTACTAAATGAACTGTTGTAAGTCAAGAACTGCCTATATTGTAATTGGCTGCATTAAGAGACATTGGTGTGTCAAAGGTCTCATAAATTAATGGCAGAGGTGAAATCTGAACTTTTGTCATTTAGATTCATTGTCATATTCTTCTACAGTACTGTTAAACTGAGGTGCAAAGTTGCTCAGTCCTGGTGAATTTAAACTTCTGCAAATTCAGGGCTTAGTTAATTCAATAAATGACTGGAATGTTGGTAGATATAAATTTAATTAAACTTTAGTCGTTGTTGGATTAAGACTGAAGATACTTGGGATGGTCCCTCTCAGCTTTGGAAGCCATGTGAATGGATCATTCACTTCTCAGCACAATTATGTGTTTTTTTAGATAATTTATATGGTTCCCTATTTTATACTAGTAATTTTGGGTGGCTGATACAGTTCATTTTTTAAAAATAAAATCAACATAAAATGAAACAAAATTCAGTTAAGAATAATGATGATGATGATACAATAATCAAGGGACCCCACAAGAATTCACAGTGCCAAAAAGCACATATTGTGCTCCAGTAATATTCTGGCCCTAACGCCTAAATAAAAAGTCAGGTCTTCACAGCCTTAGAGAAGGCTGATAGGTTTGGTTTGGGGCCATCTGGATTTTATAGTCAAGGCTGTTCCAAAGGACAGGTGCAGCAACAGAGAAGTCATACTGGTTTTAAAAATTTTCTAATTTGTTACTGTTGGAAGAAATACCCTTCTGGGTTCAGTTCCAAGTGGGGAAAAATATACTGGAAACATGGACGCTGCTTGGAAAGATGGTTTATTGATGAACAGGATAGGTTCCTGGGCAGAAAAGGGAAGAGATGCTGAGAGTCCCTGGGTTTTATACCCTCTCTGGCTTTGACCTTTCTGGGGCACAGGAAGAGTATCCTGATTGGTTGCTGTCAGAGGTCATAGCTAGCTTTGTAGGTTGTGTGCTAAGTTCGGTTGAAACTTGGTGGTGCAATGAAGGGCAATTGAATGGCTCTGCCTGAAGGAGGTAGATCTTTGTTATGTAGAATAGACTGGCTCAGGCCTTAATGGCCCACTAACAAAGGTTGGGGGGGCTGAGTTTCTGCTTCTCTGAGTTTCTACTTCTCTTTTAGGGGAAATATTCTGCTTTTTGGTATATCCTAAAATATTTCATTTTTCTAGGAGAGGGGTGACATTACAAAGAGAAGGAGAGAGTACTTATTACATTATCTTGAACTTCTGAAAAAAAAAGGAAAGATACAAATCTAGAAACTGGAAAAGTGAGCTCTGTTTCTCCCTTAGACACAGAAGCCAGGTGGATGACTTTGAACGCATCATTCCCTCTGAGCCCAACTACATATATACAGTTGTGGGCAAAATAGGAGGAAGGGGTAGAGGTAGTCCTCAACTTACAACCACAATTGAGCCCAGCATTTCTGTTGCTAAGGGAGACATTTGTTAAGTGAATTTGCCCCATTTTACGACCTTTTTTGCCACAGTTGTTAAGTAATCACTGCAGTTGTTAAATCAGTAACATGGCTGTTAAATGAATCTGGCTTTCCCATTGACTTTGCTTGCCCCGAAAGCCACAAAAGGGGATCACATGACCTCAGGACACTGCAAAGGTCATAAATGTGAGTCAGTTGCCAAGCACCTGAATTTTGATCACATGACTATGGGGATGCTACAACAATTGTGTGAAAAACAGTCATAAGTCACTTTTTTCAATATCATTGTAACTTAGAACGGTCACTAAATGAGTTGTAAGTCGAGGGCTACCTGTATTATGAATATTGCCTTGAGTTGTACAAATAAAGGCAAGATAACAAAATCTCAGTAAATAAATGTAATAGTCATTTGAATATGTTATAAAAATGTTTTCCCCCTTTAGGATGAAATTTTCCTCTTGCAGGAAACTATATTTTAAAATGGCAAGAGAAGCCAAGAACAAAAGCATTTCTGGCACAAGTATCTTAATTCTGACTATATGTAATTCTTCCTTATCTCACTCTTCCACAAAATGGGAAGGTAGAAAGAATAAAAGGTGGTTTCCTGGCTTCAGAAGGGAACTTATATTGGTGTTTTATAAGGACTGATAGGAATCCTTTGTTTGCTTCATTGCACAGTACCTCACTTCAGAAGACAAGTACTGATTTCTCAGTGTATAGTCTCCCACTGTTGCTGCTCATTCACTGTTGCACTGAGTCACTGATGATGGATTGGGCCAGCAACAGATTCTTAGCATTGCAGTTTCATTCCTCATATGTCTGCAGCTGACCAGCTTGGGTGGATGGGAGGCTTCCTCACTCATCACACGCACAGCACATATACCCTGCTCTAGGATATAAGCATGCTTTGATTTTGACACTGGAGTTGTTATTATTATACTGTCATCCAAAGTAGAAGGACAGCAAACAGAAATTGGAGAACGAGCCTAGTATCAAGTTACTGTGATGAATATGAAATTATATTAAGAGATGGTAACTTCTCTCTGGATAAATAGGTAGATGAGAGGTTTTCAGGCAATCTCTAAAGATCAGTTATGGAAAATCCATAATATTTAAAACAAAATTAGTTAAAGCTGTAGTGAACAGCTTCTTTATCTTTTGATAGTCTATTCAGTCATCTTTGTAACCCATATATAAGCTGTAAACTACATACAGGAACATTTTAAACTTCTGGCTGACTGTGCGACTGACAATAATAGATCTTTATCACTTTTTGCTGTTGTAGCTTCTACTCATAGCCCTTAGGTAAAATTGAGCTTCCTCTGCCCCAAAGTCAAAATCAGGACCTCCATTTCCAAAGTTTGCCCTTTTCCCTTATTTATCTGAGTATGAATGCATCATTGATGCTATTAATTAAAGGCAAGCTATCCCCCCCCCAAAAAAAATTCTGTAACACTTTCCTAGTCTGTTTTTTAAATAATTGTTAAAATTTTAAAAATCAGAAATCAAATATGAAAAAAACCAGAAATTATCAAAAACACTGGAATGTAGCAGTTTATCAATGTTGTCTTGGTTCTCAGTTAAAGACGTCTAATCCCTTGTTAAATCAATTATTGAGCTAACATTTCTGAGAATCATCCCTTCTAGATTTATTTTGCAGATTACAATTTATGTTCTTTCTACAATCCAAAAATCTCCAGTCAAGCCTATTGTCACAAAGAAGTAATCTGTCCATAATAAAGGAACTGATGGAAATTTTCATAGTATGAGAGGAATCAACCTAGACTACCAATATAGGTGAACCCACCATAGCCCCTCCATGACATTTGATAGCTGAACTAGGGATGCTGCTGTGCATATGGTACAGTAGCAACAGCAGCTTATCCCCAAGGCCCAGTTTCATAAATACAGTTTAATATTAGGCCACCTGTGGAACAGCCATTTCCTAACTACAGTACCAGGGTTTTGTGGTATACAACAGCCATTCCATCTCCCCACCACAGAATTGTTACCAATGCATTACCGGAAAGAAGCTGAATAGATCTCAGTGTAGGATAGTCCCTATTTCTCATCCAGCCAAATTTTGGAAATACAGTCACTTCATTTCACATAACGAAGCTTTCAGTAATTGATGTGATGAGACTAATTGATGTGATGAGACGTTTTGTTTTTAGCCAGCTTCTGGCAGAGCCTGATGCTAATTAGAGCCGAGAGTGAGTGACTGGCCTTAGGTCAGCCAGCTGGCTTCTGTGCCTAAGGGAGGATTAGAATCTGGGTCCCCTGCTTTAGTTCAGCATCTTAACCATTACACCGCACTGGCTCTCAAAAGCAAAACTTCAACAAAGTACTAATTCAAACCGACAGGTAGCAGATTTCAAAGAAAGGAAAGAAGTACTTTCATAACAGATAATTAACTGGTCAGATCTATTTCTATAGGATGTTGCAATGGTTATTAGCATCAATGGCCTTAAAAAGGATTAAGTAAAAAATTAGAGGGATAGATGTACTTGTTAATAACAGGAGAAAGAACTGTAGCATTGTATTTAAAGACTATATACAATTCAAAATGAAGATCTTAATTGGTGAGGCCTCGGTTATCCAGTGGTGATGCTCTCAGAAGCTGATACTATGTAATGGTTGAGGGAAAGACAAGCATCCGATGCTCACATGTACTCTTTATTTTTGGTATTCATGTTCCCTTAACCAGTCTTTCAGCTGAAAACAGATTTTAGAGTAAGCATTTCAGATTACGATTTAACTTCCCATTTGTCATTGACCAAGATTGTGAATAATAGCTTTCAATAAATATCAATCCTGCTAAGTTTTTGAATGGCTTTAACATTTATTTTTAGTTTTAATAATAAAAAGGTCATGCTTGGATGCATTAGTATCCTTCATGGAAGAATGCCATTGGTAGAGGCTTTAATTTCCATCTAATCCCTGCAAGTTGCAGATATTCTTCAACATCAACCATCATTGCAAACAAGTCTTATGATCAGTTTTAGAATAAAAGAATAAAAAAAATAGTGTCAATTTGTAGAATCAGATCCCTTGTTTTCATATAAACTAATTTTCATTATTACTTATTAGCATTATTATACATACTTCTAAATCTCTCAGAAACTACATTTCTCTGGTTGGTACACAAGTCAGTTGTTACAAGATTCTACTGTATCCTGAAACTTTTGTAGAAGCCTAAATAATCTACTATATCCCGAACCTTTTCGTTATAGAATCCTAAATAATATACATGAACTTCTCAGTTTCTTTCCCATCAATGCAACTGACCTTTTCCAGACTTTCTTAGGTTTAAAAAAGCTGAGAGTGATCTGCATTCTCAGATCATTCTACTGGATCTGTGAATTGTTCCATTCCCTGTTTATTTCCTTTTGACACACATAACGTTAATCTCATTTTCAGTTATTGCAACATCTGATTCAATTTAGTGTTAAATATTCATGCTCTGAAATTGGATCCTCATCCAAACATCAAAAAACAATTTTATGATTTTTAAAAAATTCTTAAGTAATTAAAATTATCTATTTGTTAAAATTATAATCAAGTTCAGATCTTTAATCACTTTATAGCCACATCTCTTTAATGATTACTGGGTTGCATCAAAAGTAAGCTAATCACATTTCAGCCCTTTTTTCTGCTTACAATTAGGCAAAAGGAAACCAATACAATGGATTGTAGCTCTTTAAGTTAAATTAAAAATATGTCCAAATAGAGAAATAGCTTATCAGGTTTTGCCAATGATAAGGATTAAGGGAAACAGTTTAAGGAAAAAAAGGTTTTTTTCTGCTCTGAATTTTATGTTGGAAATTCTCAAATTCCGAGTTGTCTCCCTCCCCTTAATTTCTTTTAATTTTCTTTCTGTATTTTAAAAGGGCTTTTTGGAGATGAGGAAACAATTGTGGAGTTTTTATAGGTGCCCCAAGAGCTGTCACCTTATAAGTTCATCTTGTTTTACAATTTTCATCCCTATTTATTTTGTATTTCTCTAGAGATTTTTTTTTCTAGGAGAAACTTATTAAGATTTTTAAAGGAGTTAATAGCATCTCCTCTTCTGAGAGACAATTATGATTTTCTCAGACACCCTGTCAGCCCTACAGCCTTACAGGGAGAGGCTGTGAATTAATAGTAAAACAGCTGGTTTTTTATGTCAAAGGTCCCAGGTTAATTTCCTGATATGTTCAAGTGTTGATAAATTCCAGTCAGAAACCCTGGAGATTTGTTTGGTATTTTAACAACATTGATATTGATATTGATGGTCTGATGCTCCTTAAGATAGATTCCTATGATTCAATTAAATAATGTGAGGAAAGAAAAGGGCTGAGTAAATGAATGGTAGGCCACACTTGTCAAAATATCTTGTATGCATGCATATGTCATATTAACTAAGAATCAGTTCTATCTCTACTGTTATTTCAGAATTATCAACTATTCTTAGCAATTTAGCTTCCAAAACCACAATATAGTTGCAAATAGAAATAAGTGGATGTCATTATTCCAGATTCATTTATTACAATATTGCATTTTTTTTTAAAATGTACTTTTTAAAAATATTATCAACAAACTGTCTTTTTGCAGTTTCTTAAAATCACGGCTTTTCCTAGGGATTAATTAGGCAGAAGGTAATTAACATTAAACAAACCTTCATAATATTTAAAACATTATTTCTGTTTCTTTGCACATAGTTTCTAAGCTTTTATTAATCAACCTCTTCTCTTGATGTGTCATATCAAAATCTATTAGCAATTATTACAACCACTTCTTAATATTTTAAGTGTTTGTTATTGTTGTTTTACTTGGGAATGCCAACTATATTGTCAGATTTGGAGGACAGAGGACTTCCTGTACTCATTGAATATCTGGTAAAGCTACATTCAGATAGACAGCTATTTTAATGTGATTTGCTCCAGTCCATGAGACTACACAAAACATGCAAGCAGAAATTAGCTTTGCTTCTATTAGCCAGTCTCTACTCTGTTCAATAACAATCCAGTGAGCGCTAGTCTGCTTTATCTTCTGTTCAATCATGTCCGATTCTCAGAGACTGCCTGAATAAGTCCCTGCAAGGTTTGGGTTTTTTTTGCAGTTTTCCTGGTACGCCATTGCCGCCTCCTTAGGGGTGAGAAAATGTGACTTGCCCAAGGTCACCAATCTCGGTTCGTGCCCAAAGCAGAACTGGAACTCATGGTTTCCTGGTTTCTATACCTTACACCAAAGTACCTCTCTCTAACTGTCCATTGCAAGGCAAATTAAGGTACAACATAGGTTTCCCCATCTAATGGGAAAAAAGACCATTGATCAAAGGGGTATGAGCTTAGGCCTGGGTGAAGGGACACGTTTAGATATATGGCAGGAATGGCAAGTTTAACCATCTGACAGAATCTTTACAATTCGGTTTTGCGAGACCGTGACTATTTTTTTCTCTAGCAATATCAAGAACTCTAAAAAGGTGGTACGTTAGTATCTCATGGACTGTTCAAAAATGTTCTGGACTATCACTTTCTTAGTGCAGTGGTATACCATTTTCTCTAACAATTAACCCCTGCTCTAGCAAAACTAGGATCATTAAAAATGGTAAAGTAGAGATGTCCTGGTCTATCTGGTCTAACATACTGTAGCTTCACCATGTTCACTAAAGAAAACACAGAGGGAGATTCTGGTCTATTGTCTTCTCTAGTAAGGTTAGTCTTGCTGTTGCTCACTTGTGTCATTTCATGCCATGTCAGCAACCAAAATGCAAGGAAGATGCAAGGAAGTTAATAATGACCTGAGAGTAAGGGGCATGACCACAGCAACTAAAACTAGCCAATAGGAGATGCCCTGCTATCATCCCTACAGTTGTGCCTGAAGCCTCACATCTGATGCAAATATAAGACTTGTGTTAGGAGAAGGTAGAAAATCTTACTTCCACATTAATCAGAAAAAAAAATTTGTTACCTTTGCTTATCTATGGACTATGGATGACAGGAGAAATAAATCATGCAAGCATGTGCATAACAGTAAACAAGGCATCTTTAAGATGAAATTAATAGGACATTTAGATATCCCTAACCAAGTTCATAATTAAATTTTGCATTTAGAACAAGAACTATGCCTGCATGTGTAGATAAGAGGAACATCGTTAGTTTGCATAGTGGCAGTGTTTCATAGAAATAAGGTCCCAATGAAGAAATCCAGTATCCATCAGAATTAGGTAAAGAATAGAGAATAAAAAAACTTCAGTGTAGATCTGGCAGGGCAGCACATTATGGTGACTATAGTTTCTATGTCTTATGAAGTAGGAAAAATATAGGAATGATTGTTCTCCACTATCCTACTATACTTCTACATGAATAGAAGTACAATATATTACTCCTATGATCTTAGAACTTATTATTGTAGCCGCCCATTATGCAAATCAGTTTGCAAATATACTCACAAAAAATTGCAGGGACTTATCCCGGCACTTGCCAGGAGTCAATATTGACTTGAAGGCACACACACATCAGAAGAAATGTGTACTTTTTTTGCGACTTCAATACTTGATCGTTTGCCACAGTATTTTGTTTCCAGTTCTGTGTTGCACTTATGTTGTCCATCATCAATAGCATTTTTGATTCTAAACCTTCATGGGAGAGCATGGGTCCATAGTTTGTGCAGTACCTTTTGATGACCAGTGGGAATTAACCTTCTTTACAACCTACCTTGGCATTAGCCAACAATTTACTGCATTTGATCAGAACAGATTGAAATAAACAAGAACATCTTAATTCATTTCAAAGAAAAAGTTTCTCTGGCCCAGTACAAATCACTGGCATGATAAAACTGATTTTACCTTATGCTAGTCAGATTTAATCCTGAAGGAAACAGTTTGAAAAGTAGCACATTCCTGAGACATAGATTGTATTTTTAAATGTAGAGATATATAGTTATATAGATAAGCACTGATTCATTAGTTTGTGAAACTTGAAAAATATCAAGCAGGTCTCTGCTTGCACAATGAGACTTCCTTCCTTTACCCTTTGCTTCCTTCAATAATCTGCACACACCCAAAACCATTTCAGAAATTTCCCCAAATTTCTGGAGCAAATTTTGGATCTAATGGGGAAGCGGAAATGTGTTTTATCAAAGTGTCAATTCCACTGTATCCATACTGTTGGATATAGCTTCGCTTTAAAAAAAAAAAAAAAACCTACCATTTCTACTGTAGGAGAGCAAGTTGTAACATCAGAAATTAAGCTCTGAAATTTGCAGAACCTGTAAAGCCAGTTTGACAGGAAAAGGTGGTGGAGCAGGAAAATTTGAGCATGTATTTATGTACAATTGAACATGCATTTATGTAGAATGAATAACAACAACTCTACCAGTGCTATCCCCTGGTCTTGGAAAATTTAACTTCTCTATAGGAAATTTACGCCAGAATTCTTGGGGTGATTATGGGTGGTTGGTAGATAATATCTTCATATGCAATGGAATCCATATTTATTTAAAGTGAATATTTTTTATGTGAATTAACATTTGCTATGCTCCCACATAGTATACAGATAATCCGATAAAGGGTGCCAAAGTGTCAGAATGAAAATATATGGGACTTACTTAAGATTCAATACTTACTGTAGCTAAAGATTTATAAAGATGTAAGTAGTGTTCCACTTTTACACACCAGACAGATTTCTAGCTTTCCTTTATTGTGTTTTTATTATTCCTTTATACATTGATAGTTGAGAGATTCTCCTCACATAATGCAGAGAAGGAAACAAATGTTCAGACTCATAGGCAAAAGAGTGTTTTTCACTTGAAAGCGTACATGCCTAGTAAAACAATATTTGGAAATAGCTGTCTGGAAAATAACATTTTTTATACAAATCAAATCAAATCTTTATATATGCAGCAACTTCCTAGATTTATGGACTTCAACTTCTCAATTATTTGCACTGGCAATGTTACCAGAGAATTCTGTTAGTAGATGCTCACAGATAGAAAATGCCATTATTGGGTCCAATTCCTGCAGTAGCTTTCCCCTTGCCCAATTTCATCCTGTGAAAATGTTGATTCCACTGTAGCAAGTACAACAGGCCAGGGGATTGAACGTCATTACAGTAAAAACCTCCAAATGAACATTTGTCTCCACAGAATCTAGAGGGTTGTGTTGTATGTATAACTAGCTGATTACCAGGCTTTGCCCAGATATAGTCGTCCCACTGCTCCTGCCACCTCCGCCTCTGACCCCAAAGCTGCGCTGCTTGCTGGCTCTGTGGCTGGCTAGCCAGCCCGCTCTCTTTTTAGGGTGCCAGTCACAGGCGCCGATAGCCAGGCGCATCCTTCATCGCCGCTTGGCCCCACCCAGCCCAATGCCGTCCCTCCGCCGCTACCTCCTTCTGACAGCCGCTGCCTTCAGTTAAACATATCACCTGTACTGCACATGTGCCACATGTGTGTCACGCTGCTCTCTGGCTCCCCTTGTGGAGTACAGTTTGCTGTCAGTTTATATTCTACTCACTTGCCGGTCAATGTTGGTGGGGGTTGGCACTTCATCACTCTTTTTAGGGGGCACAGACCCCCCGACGGCGTGTCTGATCCCCACGGTGTTTGTTGCTAGAGGGAAAGGTATTTGCATGGAAAGTTTGGTTGAAATTGGTCCAGACGTTGAAGACTATTTATCAAAGTATCAATTCCACTGTATCCATACTGTTGGATATAGCTTCACTTAAAAAAACACATACATACATACATACATGCACACACACACATACACACTGCTTTATATATATAGATGAGAAAATGCAGATATATAAATGATTGTTGCATATAGGAATTGATTCTGAGTCGAGAGATGAAGTACAAAGTTTTTTTAAAAAACAGAAGAAGAGACTTACCGGTATTTACTTACTTATTTATTACTCAAATTTATACAGCTGCCTATCTCTGAAAAGTGTATCTAGGTAGTGTACAAAAGCCCAGTAAAATCAGTAAATAAGGAAATCATTAGTTAAAACCGTTATATACCGGTAATTATTTAAAAGAATTAAAAATTATAAAAGCAAAGCTAATCCATAATAAAGGGCCAAACTAGACCATTGAGCCAGGCTGTGTGTACATAAAGCACTAAACCATAAATCATGATTTACAAATCATAATTCTAAGTGAAAGCCAAAGAAATCATAGTATGATTTACCATATTATCGCTTTAAATCATGATTTATGAAGTGGTATATACAAATGCAATCCAAGAATTCTGAGTGTAGAAGAATAGTGGGGCAGTGCTTAAGGCAGTTTTCTCAATCTTGACAGCTTTAAGAGATATGGATTTCAACCCCCAGAATTTCTCAGCCACAAGTTCAAACCACTTAAAACTACCAAGATTGAGAAATACTTGTTTAAGGTGTAAGTTTCTAGCTTAAGGAAAGGAAAAGAGAAGGCAATACATAAGGTGGTTGATAGAATAAAAATAATTACTGGAATGCTGTTTGAAGAGTTATCAGTTATAATTAAAATAAAATAATAAAGATTTGTCCAGAAAGTCACCATGGATTGACTTGATGGTCCTTATTAACAATCCATAATGGTTGTTTATAGCTGCTGATTAATACGGCATTTTTTTCATAGCTCTGCATTGGCTGAGTCAACCGTCTCTAAATGTTGATTAGAATAGGACTCTACCAGTCAGGGAATCTTAGTTCTGGAGCATTCATTCCTTACATACCAGAGATTGCTCATGATAAAATTACTTAGGTTGTGGTCAGCAGTGTAAACAATACATCTTATTCCCTGGCTAACATCTTTAACCCTTGCTTAACTGATTTTCTAGGACAAAACTGGAGTTTTAAAATCAAGCTGGGTAAAGTGTATCTCCCTGAACAGCAAAAAAAAGTCATCCTTTGGAATCCTCCAGATAAATTTGCCAAAAGGAATAAAAATGGATAGACACAAGAAAAATTACATTCTCAGTTGGGATGCCCCATTTGTAGAAACATTCTTCTTGTGCCATATCTGTCATCGGAGGTTGGCGATTCTATTTTTATCAACAGCCTTACGAAAAAGTGCTGTTGAGTTTTGTCCAAACCAGTCCCTTAGATTTTGAAGCCATGATGTTCTTCTTCTGCCTGGACCTTGTTTGCTTTCAACCTTTCCCTGGAGTAAAGTGAAAACATTAGAGAGACCTAACTTGTATTTTTCTTTTACCCAAGCCAGGCTTTTAATTTAACATGCTAGTATACTGTATTGTGAATCTGTTTTTAATCTTAGTTTTATATACAATATTTATTTTTCAGTAATATGTGAGTTAATTGATTTGTGCAATATATTTTTATCTGCTAAGGGTCCTGATTCAAATTCTGCATGCTCCTGATGATTAATTCCAGTTTAGTTTCAGAAACCTGATGTTGTCTCATCCTTTTCTTACCTTCAGTCTGAGCTGGATGATGACTCCAATAGATAAGATAGATTAGTAGATTAGACCTGGATAAGCATGTTTGTTCCATTGCCCCAAAGTAGAAATTGGATAAAAGTGGCATTGAAAGCACTTAGAGAGATATTTTCAGGTCATTTCAAGAGCTGGCCTAAATTTTCTTCATGTCAGTAATGTGTTGAAAGCTAGTATGACTTTATATCCCAGAGTCTCAAACACCTTATCCGAGCAGTAGCTCACTACTGCCCCTTTTTCGTCATCTCTGGCATTCAAATGATATAACCCTAGAACTGAATTTGGATTTGCTCATTGGTGAATTTAGAGGACAAATTAAAAAATATGGGAAGATGCCATAGAATTGTCAAAAATCAACTCCCTTTGCCATTTATGTTTAAGAAATCTATATTAAGTGCAAGCATCTTTTACTAACAAGTAACATGGTCATTTCTTTGTACCCTTGCAACCATCTGTGCATCAATTATATTGATAGTTACTTTCAAAAACCTCCCATTGACCAATCAAACTGTGGTAACAATAAAGGAGAGGCCTTCCAGGGAGGCCATGGTGAGCTAACTGTGCCTGCCAAAGTGGGACAGCAGTCATGACAGAGACTCTGGAGGAAGGAGAGGTTGTGAGATTGTCTGCATGCATTCCGATCAGCCATTCATCATACGTAGACTGTAGGAACCTGGTTTTTGCAGTCAGTTTATGAGTTGAGTAGCTGGAAATTGAGAGATTCCATCTAAACCTTTAGAGTAAAAAAAAAACTCAACTGAGTTCCATTTCTTAATTACCTTTGGAATTGTTTTGACCTGCTTTTGAAATACTAAGAACCTTCATAATGGCAAGTTTTTATTATGTTCACTGGATGTGTTTCCATCTCCTTATTGAAAAAAGTTTTAAATTTGACTTTAAGGAGTCAAAAATATTATTTTTTGGAATAAATAGCAAAAAAGAGTTTAGAGCATTGATTCTGGAAGTTTAAAAATAGACGAAGAGTCCAGATGGATTTGGAATACAAACATTCAAATTAATTTTAAAATCCTTCTTGTGGAAATTGTCATTTCTGGGTTCTTTGGGGGGAAAACATGATAGAATGGTACTTTGAAAGTTGGTACTAGAGGGAACTAAAAGAAATTAAACACTACAATTAAAGGAGAAGAATGCTTCAATTTAATTGTTAACAAAGAATGGAGTACAGTACTTTAATAGTGGCTGCTTTAAAGGGTATTTTTGAATAATGGACTCAAAAATTAATTTTAAGAATAACTGACACCATAGATAGTTGGTGTATTAATGATGTCATAGACCATGAACAAGCTATATAGAATGAGACTGAAATTGATTTGAATGTGTATTTAAATATGAAAAGTAACAGGAATAATATGTATAAAGATTACATGCCGGGCATACAAATAAAACTGGCTGGTGTCTTAATACTTAAAGATGACATACAAATATCAAACTAGAAGAGTGGTTTGTATAATCTTTTTCACTGAATGTACAAAAGAGATCTGTGAAGGGACAAAGAAAAAATAAAAACAAATTAAATTTTAGGACATTATTTGAAGGATTGTTGAAGTTCAAGGAAGGGATATAGAGTTGATCAAGGTTAGAATAGATATGTAGTGGTCTCTGATAACCCTTAATGGTCTTTTGCTATTAAGGATTGAATGATACAGCGTTTGGATTTTGTTTATAGTTAAGACATGAGATATGGGAAGAAGAGAGCATTTGTAGTATTTAATAGATGGTGATAACTTACTAAATTGTTTATACTGATGATAAAGAGGAAGGATGCTTCTTTATATACTGTTTTTCTTTTTTTTTCTTTTCCACACTTTCTATTTTTTCTTTTTAATATTATTTTTTGTAGTTTATATTAGTTTTTACTTTCTCTGATTAATCTTTAATAAAATTATTTCTCATAATTCTTATTTCTAGTCCTTCAATTGTCTGTAGAATACTAATCTTTCATAGTAATGTTGATGATGCAATTTCTTCTCCTGAGCTTGCTAGCCATATCTCTTTGCTGGCAATCTACTGAAGGAAAAAGGTTCCATGCTGGAAATTTCTGATAGTGCCGATAAATCTTTCTGATTTCTCTTTCAAGCATTTTACCTTGTGAAGATATTTAGACTGAAGCACAAGGCATGATCAAATTTTTCCTGATGGTGAATAAACAAGGCCAAACAAGGCTTTCTCGTTATTATCAATACATGGATCTTCATAAGCGGACAGTTCTGGAAGCGGATGTCATCAAGCAGTGTCTTTCTCGTACAAAGGAGCAAGTATGTAACTGTGACATTTCATGCATCTGATGAATTGGACCAGAGTTCCCGAATGTTACAAATATTAATGTAGTTTTTATAGTATTACAATTTTTATATATTTTTCATTGTCTTTAGCCGATGTTTGAAGGCAAAACTTTATGTAATTCGGCCACACCTCTGGCTGTTTGGCTTTATTTATACATACAAAATGTGTAAAACACTACAATTAGGAAAATCAGAAACCATTCATTAACAAGGTATATAGCTTGTGAAGATATTTAGACCAGAGCACAAGCCATGATCAGATTAGTCCTGATTTATGTCTTAGAGGTACGCACAAAGTATGAATGAACAATCTATTTAGAGACAGATAAAAATAATTGTTATTAAATGATTCAGAAATTTGTATGTCTTTTGAGTTTTAATTATTTTATCAAACATGATAGAGAAGCGATCAATATTTTGTTCATATAAAGAATGAGGGTTTTTTTTTTTTACTGACATAATGCAGGAAGGGAACAATCCAAATGTCTTATTCAGCTTCATTGTATCCTTTTCCCATCATTTTCTATACCCGAGTTTGAATATAAGGTGTGGCCTCTGATATATGATTTGACTAAATTCACTTTCCACACTGAATAATTCTGTAGTTCATTTCATTTTATATTAGCATGTTGTGCAAATCCAGCAGTCATAAATTATATATTCTTGTGATGAAATAAGAAACTGGACCAATTATTATGCTAATATACATCTACAAATCTAGATATTTTATATCAATTTACATCTTTTACTTTGTTTCCCTTTAGTGCTCCTTTCTTGAGTACAAAGATTTTAAGTTGGTCTATAGACAGTATGCTGCTCTTTTCATAGTAGTTGGAATCAATGAAACAGAGGTATGTTTTGACTTTCTTAATTATAGATATAGATACCGTGTGCCCTGAAGACCCTTTTTACATCAGAAGATACTTATTGATATTTCTTTGTCCTGATGTTTATATGTCATCCAATACTTCTGCTTCTAATCACTACATAAATGCTGGGCAGGAAACTTTGGGAAACTGCCCCCCAATGAACACAAGGATGTGGTAGCAATGCTATGATATCACCAGAGGAATGAAATATAAATATTTTGGTCTTTTTTATATATATTTGGTGAGATGTGTGGGTTTTAAAGGTGGCAAGCCCTGCAATGATTTAATCTACTTATTTCTCACGGTTTAGAGCTTGCCTTGAAACTGCACAGCCAGTTTTTTTTCTGTTTTGCTAATAAAAATACACTGATGCAGTGAGAGGAAGGGAACTGCAAAAAAAAAAGAAAAAAGGATAGCCGGTCATAAAGAAAGACTGAAATTGCTCTTTGCTTAAGAACTGTAGAAAGCTTTCATCACAGTGAAAGCTATATTTTTAGGGGGGGGGGGTTATATGGATCTTAGATGTAACACAAGCTTCTCTGTTCCATTTCTCTTGCTTTCTATTCTCTTTCATATCCTAGAATCAAAACTGGAGTCAATAAGCCCAAATTTTTAACACTGTTATTTAATCTGAAGCCTAAAAAGAAGAGTAAGGGACTATTACAAGGTACCAGCTACAAGAAAGATTCCAGCAGATAGCAGTGTTGGTCCCCTGGAACAAATTAAAAATTCTTTGGTACATTAAAGATCAAAAGGCTGGCATGAATTTTTGTAATGATAATGATAGATTTAACTAGATATGTAAACTGAATACTATGAATTCATATGACACACAAGCTAACTTCTGAGAGTTGTAGCAGCCTTATATCAACATTTATTGGTTCGATTGGTTCTCATGTCTGTCAACAGATCAATTACTCTGTATCTTCAGACCCTCATGAAAATAGTCTGCCTCTTCCTTCACAGATATTGTTTTTGCTGTACATGCATCTGAAATGTGTTGTTCTCATTACTTTATATAAACATATAGATCAATCCTGAGAAAAATAAAATGTATTGACAATAAGGAAAACCTTTGAGAAAAACCCAAGGCTACAAACAAGAATCATGAACTAAAACATCCATGTCAGTGTCAGTGAATAGGGTGTAATCAATTTGCTCACAGTGAAATTTAGTGCAGTGTCATAGCCTGTTGTTTCATTTGTACACTTATTGTTTTACTTTATTTTGCTAGTGCAGCAGATGCAGAATTTAAGGGAGAATTGGGGCACTGTTTTCTTTTGAGCCTTGGGGAATCTCATTCAGGAGGGGCAATTGATACACAGCCAATATCAAAGATGGGCAGAACGTCTCATTTATAATTACTATATTACATCAAGTACAGAAATTCTTCTCAGAGGGCTGATCAGAAAAGCAACAATAAGCTCACAGTATCCAAACAAAGCAGAATGTCACAGGAAATGATTAAGACCCCTTACGTATCTTCTTCTCCAGTCTAGAACTAAGGATACTTTGGTGGTTTAATTTCTACTTTTGCTTCTCTTGATACTTCTTAACATTTTAGAGTTACTGTACAGAGTAAGCTATTGTAAAAAAAAGAAAACATTAGCACCGCAGTCTATTGCTGCTTTTTAAAGTATGTTTTGAACTTAAATTTCAGAATGAGATGGCTGTATTTGAACTGATTCATAATTTTGTTGAGGTTTTGGACAAGTATTTCAGCAGAGTGGTAAGTATGAATTTAGCAAGTGTAATTGTACTGTGAACAGTCAGCCTGAAGGCCATGTAGCATTTCTTTGTGTAGGGCATAATTCTAATGAAATGTATAGGAACAGTTATGAATATGGGAACTTTAGGTTATTCGTAGGGCACTTTTTCCTTCTCACACTACCAGTTGGCTGTCCAGCCTTCATTAGATCATGACCTACAAAACACGAGTATGCTCTGTCAGCTGTGCAGTATACTGTATGTGCCTCAAGTGCCACCCAAGCAAGATTTTTTCCATGATTCGGTTTTGGAGAATGCTGTTTATGCATATTGCACAAATGAAACAAACAAAATATTAAAAAGTTATGATATTTATGGAGTTACTTACCAAGCACATCTAAATTATATTAAAGTAACCAAATTATCTGTACAATCCCTAAGGCATGTCACAACTCTTGAGCATCCCTAATGTTTGGAGATTGAAAGTTGAAAAATTTACATGCCCTAAATGAAGTTTGTGCATGAGAAATACCCTATACCCGTGATGGCGAACCTATGGCACGCATGCCCAAAATGGCATGTGGAGCCACGTCGCCCGGCACGCCAGCCATCGCCCAGCTCCACTGCACATGCGCGTGCAATCCCCGGGTTTTAGCTAAAAAAAGCCCAAAAAACAGCTGTTTTTCAGACTTTTTTTTTTTGAGCTAAAAACCCGGGAGTTGTGCAGGGGGGCGCAGTGGAGCTGGGCTGGGTGATGGCTGGCATGCCGGACGACATGGCTCCGCACCCCCCACATGCCCCCATGCGCATGCACACCCGACCCCCGGGTTTTTAGCTTAAAAAAAGCCCCAAAACCAGCTGTTTTCAGACTTTTTTGAGCTAAAAACCCGGGGGTCACATGCGCATGCATGAGGGGTGCATGGTGTGTGTGCATGCACCCCTGCACCCCCCTGCACCTCCATGCATGCGTGCAACCCCTGGGGGGAAAAGAGCCAAAAACAGC